>PVHP010019375.1:0-31967 GCA_004024765.1 Zapus hudsonius
GGCCATCCCCAAGGACTTCACTGTGTCCACTTTGCCATGCTTTCCACGCATCTTGTAAAGATGTCAACATGGGACATAGTTTCTTCCAAGGAATAAATATGCCCAGTGTTTCTGCTCAGCAGCAAAAAGTCAGACACATCTCTCACACAGCTTAAGCAGAGCACAGGAGGCGTGGGCATGGCTGGCCTTTAGACAGGGTCTCCCTTACCCGTGAGAGCCTCTGGAGTAGTTGCCCCTGCCAATACTATCCACAGTGCTTTGCATGTTGAATGAAAGACATTTGGCCACCGCCAAATGGAACTGCCCTGCTCCCCTCCCCTCCCCCACAAGCACTCCACGAGGACACTGTTTCTTCTTTGGAGAGTCTCATGTAGCCCAGGCTGGCCTTGAATTAGTAATCCTCCTGCCTCTACCTCCCCGAAGGCCTGCCCAGCTTTTAAACATCCTTGAAGAATGAGGAATTGAAACCACTTGTACCCATAGTGGCCTCCCACAAGCCATGGCTGCTTGTCCAAGGGTTGGGCCCACTGGCTCTCACTCAGGTTGACATCTGTCTTCTGGTTGATACTGGGCTGGTGCTGACCTCCCACAGACGGAGCTGTCATCCCTAGAACTAGTCTCAGCTCTCACAGTACTGACCCGCTGCCTGTTTGTGGATCTAAAGAAACACAGGCCTAGCTGGTGAGATGACTCAGTGGTTAAGGCACTTGCCTCCAGTGCCTAAGGCCCTGGGTTCAATTCCCCAGTAACCACATAAGCCAGACCCACAAGGTGGTGGCCCTGGTGCTCTCTCTCTCTCACTCTCTCTATCTCTATCTCTCTATCTATCTATCTATCTATCATCTATCTATCTCTATCTCTCTGCTTGAAAATGAATAAAGAAACACAGGCCTAGCTTGTACAAAGGAGAGGTGGCTTGCTTGGTCCCAGGAGAGAGGACGCAGAGGGTGTCCCCAACACCTCTCACAACATGTTAGGAGGCCAGGAAGGCAGCCTGTCCTCACTTCTTTGCATGTGGCAGGATTTGCTGGGTGAGCTGAGCTGGAAAGGCCACCAAGGGCCAGGCCTGCACAAGCTGTCCAAGCAGGCAGCCCTGTGTCTTCACCGTGGTTTCAAACAAGCAGAGAGAAACAATCCGGGACAGGCGGTGGAAACTACAGCTGACAGGGGCCAGTTGGCAGTTGACCACAGTGGCAATTGAAGGTTCCTTAACCATCCATCAGACTCTCCCTCCCCCAAGTCATCCCAAGGAAGGCCAGCCCTGAGTATCACGAGGCAAGGGCCTGGGATCCAGTGAGCACAGAGCACTAAGGCCTGACTGTCCCCCATCAGGTCAAGGTCATATGTGAGCCTGGCTACAGCGAGGAGAATGGAAAAACTCAGCCACTGCTCAGGGCTTCTTTCCCCTTGAGCACAGCAGTCTGGACCATACTGAAATCTGCGGGAAGCCAAGACGTCAAGTCAGCTTCCTCATCTGAGTCTACCCTGACCCTCGGGGCCATGGCGAAGGTGGCCGGGGGAATGCGTGAGAAGCAGGGGTCTTCTCTGAATCTCATCACTGAGTCACACGTGTAAAAACTCAAAGAGGATTTTTCAGTGTTCCCAGGGAAGCTACGTGTTAGGGATTTGGAGGTTTTACAATAAGTTGCAATGAGTTATTTTTTTTTTCTTAAATAAACGACAAAGTCATCAGTGCTGTTTCTTAACGTTGAAGGTGGCTCAGGAAGCTGGAGTTTGTGAGAATTTCAGTGGTTTAAAGGATGAAGGGTGGGCTGGAGAGATGGATCAGCAGTTAAGGCACTTGTCTCCAGTGCCTAAGGCCCCCGGTTCAATTCCCCAGGACCCACATAAGCCATAGTCACAAGGTGGTGGCCCTGGTTCTCTCCCCCCCCTCTTTCTCTCTCTGCTTGAAAATGAATAAATAAAATATTATAAAATATAAAATAAAATAAAGGATGAAGGGCAACATATCCTACATTGAATAATTCCCCAAAAGCAAGGTGGACCCTCATTCTCCATGCATTTCTGGATTTTTCAGGGAGCTCCTTGACTTCTTTCAGAATGGATGGTCAAACCCAGCTCATCTACCCAGAGATACTGGTCAGTGTCTCCCCTCAGCCCCATCCTTTCATTCTGCCACTCTTGTCCCTTCATCGGGATACAGGACAGCCACGGCCCTGGCAGAAGCTTCTCAAATGACCCTCTGGGCCAGAGCTGGCATTATGTGGCTGCCCTGCCCACCCATGGACTGTGGCGAGGCCGGGAGGCCGGCTCTCTAATCCGCCTTCACCTCACCCTCAGAAGGCCTAATGGCCCATCCTGAGTGCTTCCAAGTCTCAGCCTCAGCCATAATTACTAGGTGTTGCCTTGTGGGAAAAAGAGGGACTCCCACTCTGTGGTCACCCTGCATGGCAGGCCCAGGGCGCGGCTCCCTCTGCTTTGGAGCTGCCAGGAATTCGGCATGTGCTTCAGACACGAGGCCTTGGCCAATGGCACCGACTAGGGCCAACAGCCCAGCACCAATGTATCCTCTCTGGAGCACTCAGGCCCGATGCCACAGTAAACCTGGGCAGGGGTCCAGGGACCTCTACCAAGCAAAGCCCAGTCTTGCTGTTGGAAGTGCTTGCTTACCACATAGCCAGGCTAGGGTGAGATTCATGTACCAAGTCAGCCCTGGCTGGAAGGAGGAGGAGCACCACGAGAAGGAGACATGTTCCTTCCTGTGCTCAGTCACTTGTAGAGAAGCAGGTGATTTCCTGACTGGGGGCTGCAAATGTTCACTTGGTTTGCTTGTTTGTTTGTTATTTACTTATTCATTCATTCATTCATTCATTTGTTTGTTTAGACAAGGTCTCCTGTAATACAGGCTGGCTTCAAACTTCTTGTATAGACAAGGTTGACATTTTCACCTGGCCTCTACCTCTCCAAAACTGGGGTTACAAGGGCTTGTCATGCTGCCTGGTTGTACTGGGTCCTAATGAGAATCTGGAGAACTCTCCACCTTGGAATGTGTTTTTGGTTTTTTGGGGTTTTTTTTCACCTTGGAACCTTGAAATTGCCCTACTTTGTGCTTGTGTTGGAGAGATGTCCACATGGAAAATGTATTAATGTGACGTGTGTTTTGCCCACAAAACAATTCCAACCTCACTGTAAACATGTGAAGCCGTTTCATTGTTAAAAATAAAACCCCCGCTTCCATGGCTGATTTTATACTGATGGAACTGCACGATTTATCATGTTAGAATTAAAACCACATTGAGCCCGGCCCCCTTTTCCTGCCATAGTTCATTGTTTCTCATTTTGTTGTGAACATTTATTGTTTCCTTCTAAGATTTGAAATCCATGCAGAACACACAATTCGGCTCCCACCTCCAGAAACACAATCCAACTGAAGGCACAAGTACTCTTTGAGAAACTGGGGTTTGAATAGATGTTTTCCCCTATTCCAGCAGGGCACAGGGTAGAACCACCATGGGCAAGAGAGAGGTCATCCCTGAGCTCCCTCACAGTGAGACTGTCACCTACCAACTGTCCTCTGCATTCCTGAGAGGAAGAGAGCAGGGTATGGGCAGGGTTTGACCCTGAGATAGCAGAAGTAGCCAGAGAACTTGTCCTCCTCTCTCGAGAGTCTTTATAATGTATTTCTCAGAGCATGAGCTCGTCACTTCCCTACTGGAGCCACACCACGCCATGGGTTCTGTGGAAATAAGACCTGGCCCCAGCCACCGCTCCCTCCTTCACTGTCTCTAATCTCTCAGGCCCTCAAGCTGGCCTAGCGTCTTCAGCCTCTGGGCCTTTTTACATCTTTTCTGGGAAAGCCCATCTACAGTTTCTTTACCTTTCTTTTTAAATTTTGAATTAGTGTGTGTGATGTGGGCATATATGTATGTATAGCAGATGCAGCTTCCCTGTGTGTACATGTGGGAGGCGCAGAGCTCTGGGGGGTCCTCTGTGGTTCTTCTGTCTTATTCCCTGAGACAGAGTCTATCACTGAGCCTGCTCTTCTTGTTAGTCTGGCTGATCCACAAGCCCCAGTGAGTTTCCTGTCTCTGTCTTCTTAAGACGAGGGTTACAGGCATGCACGGCCATGCCTGGCTTTTTATGTGGGTGCTGGGGATCCAACTCAGGTCTTCCTGCTTGTATGGCAAGTGCTCTTACCTGTTGAGCCATCTTGCCAGCCCCTAAATTCCATCAGCATTTTCCATTACAATGGATGGCACCCAAGATCTGGTAAGTTCCCAATGTACAAATGGCACCATGTCCCTAGAGCAGCCTATGTGTGCAGGAGAGGCAGACCAAAGACAAAGAAATCTGAGTGGAGATGACATCACTCAGCTTGCTGTCCAGCGCAGTGACTTCACGCAGGCTCCAGACCATTCCCGCATGACTCCAGCTGGCCGTGGTGAGCCTTCTTGGGGGCCTTGCTCCTTCTTTTCTTTCCACACTTGCCTACAAGCTGTCTCTCTGGAGCGACTTTCCCACTGAAGGACTCTTGCCCCCTGGTGACCATCCCATTACCTGTCTGCTTGTCACTCAGCTCCTTACCTCTCACTGTCCCAAACCATCTGTGGTAGTTTTGAATCAGGTGTCCCCTATAAACTCAGGTGTTCTGAATGCTTGGTCCCCAGCTGATGGCAGTCTGGGAGGTGGAGCCTTGCTGGAGAAGGTGTGTTGCTAGGGCTGGGCCTTGATGGTTTATTAACCCTAGCTTGCCAGTGTTCATTCGGCTCACTGTCCTCTTGCTGTGAAAGAGGTGACGTCCAGCCTCTGCCCATGCCATGCTTCCCCTGCCATCATGAAACCTCGCCTTGAGACGGTAAGCCAAAATAATCAACTTCCCTCGTATGAGCTGCTTTTGGTTGGGTGCTTTGTTCCAGCAACGAGAAAGTGACTGTAACATCATCTTCGTGGAGCCAGAGCTCCAACAGGGATAGGTGACCCACAGGCTCGGGATCTGTCTGTCCTGTGTGAGTACAAAGCAAAGCTACCCTGCTGACGCATGGTGCCACTTTGGACAACTAGCTTAACTCTTCTGTGCCTCCCATTCCTCAAATGCCATGTGGAAGCAGGCACAGATGCTCCTAATTTGAAGGTTGTGGTGAGGAGTCAATGGAAGGATTCAGGAGAAGTTCCGATCAGAAGATTCCAGAAACAATAGAGACTGAGAGGGAGTTCCCAGCACATCCCTGTCTCCTGCTGAGGTCGGAGCTGGGCTACAGAGTTGTCTGTCTTCTGGGTTGGTCTTCCCTGTGTGGCAGTGCGGGGTGTGAACAAGAAAGAGCCTGAGTTGAACCTGGCTTCTAGTGGTAGATCACGTGATCTCAGAGCTGGAGAGGACACAGGATGACACAATGCATGTGCTGGCTGACTTACCTGAGCCTTAGATCTTTTGTTCATTAAAATCACTACGTCTGACAAAGTCCTCACCACGGTTGGCTCAGTGAAGTGTGCTCGTTTACTTGTTCAAGGGAAAGTAAGTAAAGTTAGAGATATATTGAGTTCCTCTAATGTTAAGATGCGGAGACATTCCACTTACGTTGTCTGGTGGTAGGTCTCATTTCCTCAGGATATATATATATATATATTTTTTAAATATTTTATTTATTAATTTTCAAGCAGAGAGAGAGAGAGTGAGAGAGAGAGCATCAGGGCCATCACCTTGTGGATCTGGCTTATATGGGACCTGGGGAATTAAACCCAGGGCCTTAGGCACTAGAGGCAAGTGCCTTAACCGCTGAGCCATCTCTCCAGCCCAAGGGATATATTTTTTAAATTGCATAATTATTACCAATGATGGAGTGCTATTTACTACATTGTTCATAAAAACAACTGATTACTGGACAACTCTCCATTTACCTAAGTCTCTGTGGAAAGGGGCTTCTGGTTTCCAGGTAAGCCGATTAAAAAAATGAGCCTTCTGAAAGCTTGCTGGTAGAAGGAACTCTAAATTTCTTCTCAGGGGCTGGAGAGATGGCTCAGTGGTTAAGGTGCTTGCTTACAAAGCCTAATGACCTGGGTTCGATTCCCCAGTACCCACGTAAAGCCAGATGCACAGGTGGCATCTGGAGTTTGCTTTCAGTGGCTGGAAGACTCTCTCTCTCTCTCTCTCTCTCTCTCTCTCTCTCTCTCTCCTTGAAAATAAATAAAATATTTAAAAATAGATTTATTCTCTAAATGCCTACCAATTCTTTTTTAAAAGAAAAATGACCCACCCACTGAACCAGATCCCACAAGATGATACGGGGTAGTGACATGACTGTCCCCTATGGATGTCCTTCAGCAGCACTCGGTAGTGTGCAGTGAGGCTCAGATCTAAGGAGGGCGGGAAAGGCTCATAGACTCAAACTGAATATTTGAACAGCAACAGGCAAAGCAAAGGAAAGCTAGGAGCTTGACCGGAATAGGGGAATCCCAGCACAAAAGAAGGAAGTGGGCACAATAAAGAAAGGAGAAGGAGCTCTGCTAAGAGGAAACAGGAGCTAGCTGTGTTGACAGAGCCCAGAAAAGAAACTACTAGATTTATCCAACACCCCACCACCCACCCCCACCCCCACCCAGGAGAGATCCAGCCTCCTCGAGTGCTGGAGGGTGAGGCAGTGCCCAGCTCGCCTCTGGGGAGAGCAAGCAGGGAATGAATGTCCTGAGTGCACAGGGCCAGTCCAAGCAGTGTGGGCCAGCGTGGGTGTGCCAGACGTCAGGCTCGCTGCGGATCTAGCCTCAGATGCAGGGGCCACTTCCATGAATGGAATGAGCGTCGTCCCAGCCAACCCAGAGCCAGCGTTCTGTCCTGTCTCTGCCACTGCTTAGCTCGGTGACAGGGACCAAGTGCTTCCCAGGAAATAACAGTGTCTTCTCTCCTAGGACAGGGAGTAGAAATCTTGCTTCATAGAAGGGCTAAGTCACATATGCACACATAAAACTGCCTGATGAATGTCAACACAATCCAGCCATTAAGACAAAAGTTGCAGAGGGGCTGGGGAGGGTGGGAAAAGAAATAAGGCAGCACTAAAAGGACCTTAGGCAAACCCGGACCACATCACCTTCCTGCATCCGAGTGATGGGGCGTGAGAACATCTCTGTAAGGTGGGTGATTCACCAGAGGTGAATGGGAAAAGTAACATATATGAACACTTAGGTTAGGACAGGCGTGGTACTTGACAGTAAAGGGAAGTGGTGTCTTTACAATAAGTATCCTGGGACTGGGGGGCATTTGTGAAAGACAATGTATTAAACAGGGCATAACCCAAAATGCCACACGTTATCTGGACCAGAGGGAGATCAGGGACACTGTACCTACAACTCCACAACTACATTCCATTTTCAAATGTATCCAAAAGACCAGCTTGCACATGCCTCATGAGAGGTGGAGGTGAGCGTGCTCAATGTTGGTGTCAACTGTCAGAACAACACCCACCACCACACAGTGGATGAACGCACTGTGGGGGTGCCACCGGAAGGAGGGTGGTCAGTGGTCCTGTCTGCTGAACCTCAAACATTGGTCTGGTTACCCAGTGACATTGCGTTTCTAACTTCGTCTTTCTTCAAGATGGTCTTAGTTATTCTTGGCCCCTTCAGTTTCCGTACAGCTTTTTAAATGGTTTTGTTGAGTTCCAAAATAAATGAAAAATAAAAAATAAATAAAAAACAGTAAAGTGAAAAAAACACACAGAAAAATAACACCACTCAGAGTGGCCTCGTTTCCATGAAGGCCCCCTGGCAGGAAGAGCTGAACTGTGTCATTCAGGAGTCCAGGGAAAGCGCTGAGAGACAGGGTGGGAAGTCATGGCTTCAAGAACTCTCACAGGCCCGACTTTCAGGAGAGAGAGGATCAGGGCACTGCTGGGATCTCTGTCCGAACAATTCACTAAGCTATGCATTTATATTTTGTGTACTACGTCTCAATAATGTTTCTAATCTACAGACAAAAATTGAAGAGTTTTGTCTTACAGGAGGTATTATAAGGTGATGATAAGGTAGCAGAAGGTATTTGTAAAATATGTAACTGATGAATATATGTTGCATAATGAATACTAAAATATATATCAATCAGTGAGATATATACATATACATATATATATGTATATATCTCACTGATATATATATATATATATATATATATACATATATCTCACTGATTGATGGTCATAAATACCGTTGTATGGGATAAAGCATTTGACGAAAAGCAGTATGTGTGAGGCCTTGGGTTCAAATGCTAGGAACACCAAATCTAAAAACCCCAAATTCAATATATACACTTCAATTTACAAATTCCTACTGCGCTAAAGCTCCCTGTAAAGGATGTAATAACCATTACACCATAACTATTGAATGGATGAGGAGCAGAGCATGTCCTCACAGGGAATCACCTGGTCCTCCTGGGTGGGAGGGCTCCAGAGGGTGGGGCTGAAGTCCTTCTGGGTGGGTGAAAGCTTTGGAGGTCACAGGTAGGAGGCCCCGTGCCCTCTGTGCAGCTGGCAGATTTGGGTCATTTTTAGGGGCAACAGCTGAAGCCCAGGCCCAAAGATCTCTCCATGAAGGGCAGGGCCATGTGGCAGTGTCTCTCAGGAGGTCTCTAGACCCCTCTGCCCTTGGCCTGGAGGAGGAGTGGCCAAGGACACAGCAGTGGTGATCTCCCACCTGCCACCCTCCACCACAGTCCCCCTACCTCACTGCGGAAGAAAGATGAAGTCTGGGATTGCACCCCTCCCCCTAGGGGAGGCCAGGAGTTAGCAAGTCACATTGTTGCATGAAGGGTAAAAGAATGCCATTTCTGGACATTCTTGAGACACAGCGGGGGAGTCAGACAGGTCAGGGCTGAGGCAGCGTCACAGGTCTGTGTCCTTGGGCAGACACTTTCCCTCCAAGTGTCATGAGCACTGTGCTGAGAATCAGAGTCTATGTGTGCAAAGGCCCTGGGAACATGTGTACAGGAAGAGTCTGACATAGGAGAGCCACCATCCCCCGGGTCTGGGCCACATGGCTCTCCTGGCTGGCTTGCTAGAAGCAGGGCCTCCCTGCCTTCACGCTCGAGCTCCCTGTTATCCATCACGTTTATCTTCCGCTTTCAAAGCTAGATTCCATGGAAGGCTCCTGCTGACCTCCTGGTCCAGGCTAAGGGGCACACACATTCCTCGCCCCTCCTCTACATTGCTCACATTCTTCCTCCGAAGCCCCTGCCCCAGGAAGGACATAAATAGTCACCCCTGTGACAACACTGAAAGCCTGGTCTTCAAAAATGTGCCTGTCGAGTCCCATTGCTGTGGCTGAAAGATTAGAGTAATGAACACGTCGATAAGATAAACTCCCAGGAGCGTGTTCTCAGATGTGTTCAGATGCTTGAGCTTTTCTTCCAGTTCAGACTCATCACCTGTCTTTTGGGTCAGTTCTGTGTGTGTGTGTGTGTGTGTGTGTGTGTCACACTGACTCCAGTAAGTTAAGAATCTGAGTTGGGAGCCAGGGAGATGGCTCAGTGGATAGTTCAGATCCCCCGATCCCGTGGAAAGCTGCACACAGTAACACAAGCATCTGAAATCCCAGCACCCCTAGCGCAAGAAAGGAAGCAGACACACGAGAATCAAACCCACAAGCTTGTGGGCGGTTACCCTGGCCACGCAGTGGTCAACAGAGCGTCCATAAGAAAGCCTGCTTCAAACCAGGAGGAAGGCGAGCAGTGATATCGGAAAGCTGTCCTATGACCTCCATATACATGTGTATGCCTGTGTTCACACCTGTGAACATGCACACACACACACACAACATACACAAAAGAATCTGATGCAAGCAACATACGAAACCTATTAGCCGGGCGTGGTGGCACACGCCTTTAATCCCAGCACTCGGGAGGCAGAGGTAGGAGGATCACCATGAGTTCAAGGCCACCCTGAGACTACATGGTGAATTCCAGGTCAGCCTGGGCTGGAGAGAGAGACCCTACCTCGAAAAAAAAAAAAAAAAAAGAAAGCTATTCATCTTGAGAAAATCACTTTCTCCAAATAACAAAATGAAGGTCTGTCATTAGGAAATGTAAGCCACGTGGACGTCGACTTCCCTATGATGTGGCAGCTAGTCTGCTGGCCAGTATTCCCTGGGGCCCTTACAGATCTCACAGGCTGAAATGCTGAGCTTTTTTCCTAGGTGAGGGGAAACTTCCACAGAGGATAGGTTTCTGGACATGACAATAAACCTCTGATTCGGGGTCTCTGGACATTTGTAAGAAGCCCCCAGGAACTTTCTGGCATTAGGGTCTTTGGGAGGCCAAAGCGTAGGGCATCAATCACTCAGCAGTGGACCTCCTACCTCCTGACCCCTAAATCCTGAACTACTTCGATTTCAGTTCTAGGCAGATAGGCAAGAAGCCTCCAAGTTTCTGTTAAACAGTGACAGCTTGCAGATGCTTGTCCCCAGACTAGAGGAGAGCCTGTACCCACCAAGGCTTCACTTCCATTGCCGTGATCACAGAACATACCTGGTGTGAGGTTTTCCCATAGTGTTCACATTATTTGAGGGAAGGAAGGTGTGTGGATTCAAGGCCTTTCTTTCAATGAGAAGGAAAGGTACAGGAAATGCTATCTGATGAAAATCAGGATGACTAAATGCTTCTGTTCTGTTCTGTGTCCTCTACAGGTAGGGAACATTCCAGGATAATCACTGTAGATGGGACCAGTTTGAGACAACCTGCTGGAAGAGGATCTTACCCCAGAAGGGAGGTGGAACCCATATTCCTAGAAATGGGCCAGGGCAGGTGGGTGTAAAGGCCTCTAAATTGCTGACTTCCTGTTGCGTGGTTAGATCCTGTGCCAAGTCCAACAATGACCTCTTACATGGGTATCGCTGACACCATATACAGATACCAACAGGCCTGAGTGAGAAACACAGGGTGAGGCCACAGCAAGTGATCATGCGGAGGATGCTCTCAATCTACCCACTGGCTATGAGCAAACCCAAAGCCAAGGTCCAAAAACTGAATGAATGAAAGACGGAGGGCTGATGCAGCCTAAACCTTGGCAGGGTCTTCTGTCTCCCCGAGATAGTGCTAGCAAGAGACACAGATGGGAGGAAGCCAGCATCATCTATGGATTAATTAGCCCTGGACACTGGACACCAGTCAGATGGATGGCTGCCGAACTGTCACAATATTGTGCAGCTAATGTGATAAATGACTTGGATGGAATGCCAGGCGTGCTGAGGTGGGTGTGACGGTAATGTGTTCATTCCCTGTCTGCTAATCCCCACAGGGGTTTGATTTGAGATCAGACTAGCACATGAGAGCGAGAGAAAGAAGGAAGGAAGGGAGGACAGTGAGTCACAAGTCATAAAGCAGCTGTGGTGCTGAGAGTGTTTACTAATGCTGGTGAAATGGTCTCATACGTGCAAGGACTCCGCCAGCGAACCTACAGATAGAGAGCCGCCTGAACCAATGATTACAGATGACTCAAACGTGAAAAGATAGTGGAAAGATGGAGCTGATACCAGATATCGTGTGCAAGTGTTAGATTTTGATGACAAAAGGTAACAGACCAGAAAAATTTTTTTGACATAGATTGTTCGTTTTATTTAAAAAAAAAAAAAAAAAACCTCAAACCCAAAGCAAAGAAATAAACCAAAGCTATTTACACTAAGCCAGATCTCAGGTTTCACTAATGGAATGAAGGCGTTGCTTAATTTCTCAGAACGACTTTGGGAGATTTCACAGGGGTCTTGCCATAGCACGGAAGGCTGACCATGCCACAGCTTGTATCCTAACAGTGGACACAGACAAACCCACACTGACGTAAGGCCTGACAATTTTAAAGATAAGTGTTTTCTGCTCTAAGCCACAGTACTCTGTGCCTGCCTACCCCTCTGATAAAATCTCTGCCTGGCACTGGAACTGCAGCCAGCTGGCTGACTGACATTACCCACACCCTCACCTGGCTTATCTTTGTCAGTTTCCACAAGAAGTAGTGGAGGCCTCTGGTCTCTCACTGTGTCCACGGGGGCATCCCCCATGAAGGCGAAGGTCAAGGTAGATGCATGCAACACACCGTCTGAACATTTTGGCCTGTTTGGTTTGTTCATTATTGTTGACATAGGATCTTGCTAGGTAGCTAAGCCCAGCCTCAAACTCATTACTTGGCCTAGCCTGGCTTGGATCTCTCCAGTTTCTTGGCTCAGCCTCCAAATCAAGCTTGACTCTGGAACAAGAATTTCTGTACACAATGCAACGACACTCACAGCTACAAAGTCTTTGTGTTAGTTATATTCTCACCATGAGGACCAACTATGTGACAACCATAAGGGAAAGAAAGAGAGACGGGAAGAAGAAGAAAGAAGGAAAGAAAGAAAGAAAGAAAGAAAGAAAGAAAGAAAGAAAGAAAGAAAGAAAGAAAGAAAGAAAGAAAGAAAGAAAGAAAGAAAGAAAGAAAGAAAGAAAGAAATGAAGTAAGGAAGGAAATAAAGAGAGGAGAGAGGGAGGGAGGGAAAAAGGAAAGAAAGAACGGGAAAGAAAAAAGAAAAGAAAACAAGGAAGGAAGGGTTTGTTTTGACTTACAGTTTGTGTCTATAGACCATTATGGTGGGGAAGGCACAGCTTCAGGAACGAGAGGAAGCAGAGATAAATGTGAGGACTCAGCTCACTTTCCCTTTTAAAAAAAAACTTTATTTATGTGCAAGCAGAGAGAGAGAGAGAGAGAGAGAGAGAGAGAGAGAGAGAGAGAGAGAGAATGGGTATGCCAGGGCCTCCAGCCACTGCAAACAAACTCCAGATGCATGCACTACTTTGTGCATCGGCTTTATACGGGTACTGGGGATTTGAACCCAGGCCACCAGACTTTTCAGGCAACACCTTTAACCACTGAGCCATCTCTCCAGCCTCTCTTTCTCCTTTTATACTCTGTCCAGGACTCCAGCCCATGGGATGGTGTCACACACATGGCTTAGGGTGGGTCTTCTTACCTCAATTAACCCATGTAGAAATTCCCTCACAGACGGGCCCAGAGGTTTGTCTCCTAGGCGATTCTAGGTCCCATCAAGTTGACCATCAAAACCAGCCATCACATCGTTTTTCCATTGCTCCATCACATTTCACATCGCACCTCCATGGGCTTCTAGAAAGGCCCTTGCTCCGCGTCAACCGTCATCGTCTGCCATAAGAGAGCCAAGAAGCAGCTACCAGCCAACCAGAAGAGCGTCAGTCAGGGGTGCTGGACAGATGGCTCAGTGGATGAAGTTCTTGACGAGCGAGCATGAGGACCTGAGTTTGGATCCCAGCACCCATGTAAAAGCCAGGCTTTGAGAGGCACTCCTGTAAGCACAGTGCTGGTCAGTGAGAGACCCTGTCTCCAAAAAATCGAACAAAAGTAAAAATAAAGTGGAGAATGATTGGGAAAGACGCTTAACGTTGGCTTCCAGCCTTCTACATCCATGTTCGCAATGTGGGTTTGCACATGTACCCCTCCACACACATGCACACAATATATACATACACCCATGCATTGACACAAACACAGAGGACACACACACACACACACACACACACACACAATGTGCGCCCACCCACACAATGTGCGCCCACCCATGCACTAATGAACACACAGTGCACAAGAAAAAATTAAAACTTATCATTCAGGGAAAACAGCTCCACAGAGCACTAACTGTGTGCCCAAGTAAGGCATGACCTTAGCTGGGTGGTCAGGTGACACCTAGCAGGTGGCATTTAACAGACTCTAAGAATGCTTACTAGCCAGATAAAGATACAGGAGCAGTCCAGGGAGAGAGAGGAGCCCATGTGAAGCCCCAGGGAGAGAGGATCATGGGAGGCCGGTGAGAAGACACCAGAGAGAGCGTGACTGAAAGGACCCGGGAGAGCATTCGAATTCTCTCTGTGATCTCAGGCCCATCCAGAGAACACACGTCCGTCACGATCTCATTCCACTTCAACAGCAAGAGAGGCAAGGAAGGAATCAAGAGGCTAGGTGGGAAGTCACATGGGGGGCTTGGTAAGAACCAGCTGGGCCTCCAACCAGAATGATAGGCAGAGAGATGGAAGGTGAGCTTGGGAATGTTTTGTAGGCAAAGATAACAGGACCTGATGATGAACAGAGTGTGAGGCATGGGAGAAGAGAGGTGATGTGTGTAGGGAGGGAGCAGGCTCTGGGCCAGCGTTGGCAGCTGTCTGGGCCTTATTTAGCTCGAGGTTGCTCTGGGTACATCCATGGGAAGTGTCAAGTGTCCAGGCAATCACTGGGCCTGGAGGTGTAGGGAGGTGTCGGAGCTGGAGATAAGAACCAAACTTGGACTTTTTAAAGTCCTGCCCTGGGCGAGGTCACCTAGGACACTGGTGTGGATAGAAGAGGAGGAGATGTGGACTGAACTTGAGGTCAAGGCAGCCTTCAAAAGTGAGCAAGGAGGGCAGACACAGCACGATAAAGGGCAGGCGCTGAACAGGAGCAGAATCGGAGTAAGAAAGAGCCAAGTCTGGAAGCATCTCTAGGAGTGAAAGTGCTGCCATCCCAGGTCCCAAGAGGCCCAGGAAGATGTACAGTATTACTCCTCGTGGAATAAGACAAGAGCTCACAGAGGTTCACATGCACTTACACTTAGCTTCCAAAGGACCACGTGTCTAGTTCCTTAATTAATTTTTTGTTGTTTTTGAGACGGTGTCTCGCTATAACCCAGGCTGACCCGAAATTCACTCTGTGGCTCTGGGCTGGCCTCAAACTCATGACTCTCCCCTATCTCAGCCTCCCAAGTGCTGGGGTTAAAGGTGTGCCCTTTCTTAATTTAACCTCTAAAGTGGGGCTTCAGGATAAGAACGATGGTTCCTGGGAAGGAGCTGTACCCTGCAAGGCTGATTGGTTAGCACTTCAGTGATTGTGGAGGGTCGGAATGCTGTTATGTTCACAGCAACGTTATCTCAGGCTATCTTAGCTCCCTTGAGTGGCCATTTATTGCCCACCCCTACATGTGATCTAACATCCTGCGATGATTAGGCAAGTCCTCTTGGGATGTATAAACAAAGCTCTGGGCTTCCACCAACCCAAAAGCTAAGAATGTCATCATAAGAAGCTCAGAGATAACCTCTGCACTTAGAGCGAAGATTTCTCTTCTTGGCTGGCACCTGCCTGCCTGATGTTTCCACCAAAGGATTTTAAAAGTAGTTTGATTTATGATTTTCTTTGTTCTTTTTAATATACTTTCTTATTCATTTCAGAGAGAGCCAGCATCAGGCTTTGCAAGAAAGTGCCTTTAACCACTGAGCCATCTCCCCAGCCTCTTGTTTTTTTTCTTTTATACACGTTTCATAAAACTGTCACCATGTTGGAACACGGAATGTGGGATAACCTAAATCTGTGTTCCTGGGCCATGGTCATATTTGACTCCAGAATCAACTGTCTTTTATTCCCGCTGAAGTGAGAGCTATGATTTTTGTGTTAACAAGGGTGTCATAGTCAGCCACACGCCACTGGGATGAATCTCCAAAACAGGCACAGTTTTGGGAGGAAAATATTTATTGAAGTAACAGATCCAGAGGAAGTTTAATCATGAAGAAAAAGGCTGGCCCCCTTTCACAGATCCAAGCAGAGAGAGAAACCCATCACCTCCAGCCAGCACACTCCAACTCCAACTAACAAAACAGCAGGACAGTAGGACTTCAGCTCTGACTGCTCTTTACATATGTATCACTGGAATTTTACATCCACCTTAGAATTACCCTAGGAGGCCAGGCTAAGGTGATACCTCCTCCAGCCAGGAGGCTGGAGACAAATCTTTAATACACTTTTGAATCTATTGGGGGGCATTCAGTCAAACTACCACAAAGGGAAACAAGAAAAGTGTCCCAAGTTGGAAGAAAAACACTTCCTTGAAAAGATCACTTACACAAAGGGGGAAGAAAAAAAGAAAGAAAGAAAGAAAGAAAAACTGGCTACCTCTGGTGTAGTTCATAACCCCCTAACCTATGGATCCAGTATGCACACAGAGGAAGGACCCCAGTGGGTAAGGGACAGAGAGGAGGGAAACGGGGACACCTTCACAAGATTTGATCATACAGTGTATATACTTATTCATAATAAAGATTTTAAAAAGTTGGATGCCAAATCTTTCTACCATAATTATGGCATAAATATGCGTACACACATGCACACAAAGAAATCTTAATCAGATATTTAATCACTAAGACATTGCTAAAGTATTTCACTTTAATGTTAATGAGAATCTAAGAGACATGGCTTACCTACATGCAAATTTAGGATAGATGTTAAAAAATCTGAATAAACACATGGGAACATGTCCACATGGGCACATATACACTATGGCACAGATAAAAGGTGTTGCTCTGGGATTGGCCATACTAATGACCCCAACACCACCCAAGAAGGTCCATCATGACATCTGTAATCACAAAAACAAAGAAGATAATGAAAACAAGGAAATGAGGGAATTATGGCATGGTGATATATTGAAATCTAACACAGAAATGATTTGGGAGACTTTTAGGGAAAAGACTTATGGGAAAATACACATTTACAGCACGAAAACAATGGAATAAAGAGATGTCAGAAAAAACGGCAACAGTTTGTCAAATACAATTTCAAAAGAGAAGGAGGACGATGGAGGGAAGGGAAGGACTGTGGGCAGGAGGGACAGGGCTCTGGATGGTACTTTTTCTTCATTATTTTCTAATTTCTTCTCATTTTAGTAATGAATGCATATTTTGTAAAGTCAATTGGGTTATGTCACCCTCAGGTTGCTTTCTGTCACACAAGGAGACACAATCCAAGCTGGGGAAGGTAACTTGCAAGCCAACCATACCCTGCCTACGTCTCTGTTTATCTCTGTCCCCTCCCCGGTCTCACCAGCCACAAGGCCTTCTTCCAGCTTCTCCACGCTGGGTATCAGCGAGGTCACATACATGCCACATCCTCTGCTGAGAGAGACTGCCCTCTCTCCATAGCTTGGCTGGCCCCTGGGATCCTCAACTCCCCTGGAGGAGCTGCTCTGTGTCCCTGCCCTGAATGCTGCCTCACTGCACCTTGAGGCCCTCCTCAGGCATAGCTACACTTCACCTGCTCAGTGTCTCTGGCTGGTTGGAGCCCCAGATGGCAGGCTGACCCGACCCACGGGCCTAGTCAACGAGGGTCACGAGGGGGACCCTAGCCTGGATGAGTGGGAAAGAACGGGAGCGAGAGATGAGACCAAGACAGGAAGGAGTCTGATCAAGGTCTGTTGATTGCAGGCAACAGGCGAACTTATATGCTAAGAACAAGGAGGCAGCTGTTTCACTTTGCACAATACTTTGCACAATAGTATAAGTTTTTCAAACCCTGTTGCCATCAGCGATCACAGTGGCCTGGTATTATTGTAATTAGCTGCAAATGGCTGGTTTCGGGAAGCACATAACATGGCTAGATTTCGGCATAACTCAGGGTCCACAGTGGGGCAATGCCTCAGACCCCGACAGCAGGCCTTCTGTTCACTGTTTTCCCCGCTGCCACCAGCATGTGGCTTCGTATCTGTCAGACAGCAGCTCCTAACACATGTTTGAAAAGTGAAACATGATGCATGTTTTCAGATAAAGGTTCTTTTTAAGAATAATTTTATTTTTAAAAAAAAATATTTATTTATTTATTTTTGGATTTTTGAGGTAGGGTCTCACTCCAGCCCAGGCTGACCTGGAATTCACTATGTAGTCTCAGGGTGGCCTTGAACGCATGGTAATCCGCCTACCTCTGCCTCTCCAGTGCTGGGGCTAAAGGCGTGCGCCACCACGTACAAAAAAATCACCAAGATAATGCAGAGCGTTGTCACAGTCCTGTCACAGTTCCTTTGCTAACATTTTATACCAGTGTGGCCCATTTGTCAGACTGAAAAAAAAAAAAAGGTCATGGTTTTTAAAATATTTTTGTTTATAAGGAAAGAGACAGAGAGAGACTATGGGCCTGTCACTGCACATCAACTCCAGATACATTCGCCACTTCGTGCATCTGGCTTTACATAGGACAGGGGAATTGAATGGGGACCAGCAGGCTTTACAAGCAAGTGCCTTAACCACTGAGCCATCTCTCCAGCCATGACATGTCATTATTGATCAAGTCTGTTACACATTTAGATTTCTTTAGTTTTTATGCAGTGTCCTTTTCCTGCTCCAGGATGGCATCCAAGGTCTCACATGACATGCAACTGTCTCCTCAGACTCCTCTTGCCTGTGACTTGCTGGGTTTTTGGTGGGCTTGGCAGTTTTGAGTTTTGTAGACTATCCTTCCCTTTGGGGCTTTGTGGTTTTTCTTATGGTTAAACAGGATCTCTCTCTCTCTCTCTCTCTCTCTCTCTATATATATATATATATATATATATAAAATCCCCCCCAAGATAGGGTCTTACTCTAACCCAGGCTGACCTGGAATTCACTATATAGTCTCACTGAGACCCTCCTACCTCTGCTTCCTGAGTTTAGGGATTAAAGGCGTGCGCCATCACGCCCAGCTAGGCTTTAATATAATTCCCAGGAGGCAAGTGTCCTTGGGCATACACTGGTAGACTTCTCCAAAGAGACAGGCCAGTGGGACAGCTCTCTGTCTTTACGTACCAATGTATCTCTTGCCAGTCACCCTAACAATCGACTAATCTTAAGGATGGAGCCTGGCAAATGTGGACTTTGTAGGGCAGATAGCCTGCAGGCTGGAGACCCAGGCAAAGCAGACTGCTGCTCTCGTCCGCAAGCCACCTGAAGCAGGCTGCGCTCTTCTGGGGGTGGTGTGGGGGAGCAAGAGTCTTTTTCTCTGAAGGTCTCCATCTGTTTGCATGAGGCCCAGCATGTGACAGAGGGAGAGGGAACTAGTGAGGTAGCTTTGTGAGGTAGTCAGTAAGGGAAAGGGCTCACACTGCCATCCTGCTGCAGTGGAAGTAAAATTCAGTGTCTTCCAGTTCTCCCCCCCCCCACTTTTACCTTACTCAGGTGTGTCTGGACCCCTTTTCTGGGCCTCAGCAAGTAGGCTCTCACCCTGTACTCAGGTGTGCCAACCTCTTCCAGAGACAGCCCCCTGGCCTCCAATAGAGATTTACGAGAGATGTGGGCACCTTCATTCATTTTTCTGGCTCCTTGTAGGTTCATCTCTCCACACCTAAGTCTCAGGGGTCCAATGCCGGTAAGACCTTGTCCTTCCCACTCTGATGGCCTGGCTGCCAGAGTAGGAAAGGATATATATTTTTTTTTCTATTACTTTTATGGCCTTTTAATTTTTTAAAGCACAAGCCTTTTTGTTTTTATTTTTATTTTTTGGTTCTTCCAGGAAGGGTCTAGCTCTAGCCCCATTGTAAGAGTCCCATCTGCTTTACTGGAAGTGAGCTGAGAGGATCAAAGCTGAAGATTGTCATCTACCAATGTCCCAGGTCACTTCATAGCTATCCAGACACATGGCCTGCCTGAATGGTGCCCGACTCCATGGACAAGCAAGGGAGCACATAAATGAACAAAGGAAATAATGTATCAGCTAGTGCTGGTGGGTCCCCAGAAGCATGGCCTCAAACCAGAGAGTAAAGAAGAGCATGGGAGTCGTGGGCAAGAAGGAAGATTCCAGAGTAGTAGTGCCACCCAGGTGGAGGACAATAAGCCACGACCTCCATGCCAATCTGGGGCCAGCCTGTCTGCAATCCAGCTGCTGCGTGGACGAGACAGGACAGAACACGAGGTTACGTAGTCTCCTTAGCTGAAGGGCTCAGTGTGGAGCATGAGTTATGCCCAGGACAAGCCTGCCAGGGCCACAGAGATTCACGGGAAGGGAATTCTGTGGTGCTTCCTGACTTTTATTTTACAGAAAAGTCCCTTGAGGCTTCCTCTCCCACTCAGGAGGTGTGAGTAGTGCTAATCACCCGCCTTGCATTTGTGCTAAACATCAGAGTCTGTCAGATTTCACAGTACGATTTCACTGTGCCTTTCACATGGGCCCCCAGGTGGGCCCTAGAGGAAAGGCTTCCTTAGCAGTAATAGGAATATTCTGGGGGGGGGGGGGCTTGTTTGATTGCAAATAAGACCCAAGTCCAGCTCACAATGGCTTAACAATGGGACACTACTTTCATGAAATGAAGTCCCAAAGTAGGATGGGCCAGAAGGTTCCAGCAGGGCTGGTCTCCCTAGTTCCAGGTGAAGCCTGGCAAGAAAGTATATGGGGTGACAGATTCACGTTTCCTGACAAATTCCATTGCTGTGAGCAGAAGCCATGAAGAGACTCAGCATTTAGTGAGTGATGGCATGAACAGCACTGAAGGAGAGCTGGGTGCTGGTAACATACATGGACACATATAGGACATATATACTCAGGGGGCGAGCAGGAAACATGACCTTGTAAGGTGCTTCATGAATGCTAGGTGTATTAGTCTCCAGAGAGATGGAGCCAGCAGGATAGATAGATAGATAGATAGATAGATAGATAGATAGATAGATAGATAGATAGATGATGACAGACAGACAGACAAACAGGTAAATGATTGAAACAGATTGACAGATGATGGAGAGATAGATAATGAGGATGACAGATAGGTAACAGAAAGAAGATAGGTTAGTAGATGACAGAGGATTGATAGGTGATAAATAAATAGATGAATGATAGATGCATACATAGATGACAGATAGAGAGAGATGGATGAATGGATGGGTAAATGGATGGATGGATGGATGGATGGATGGATGGATGGATGGGAAGGGTTTAGGGCATTAAGGGAACTGACTAGTTCTCATGACAGACTATCTACAAGCAGGAGTCCCTGGAATGAATACGGAAACCAGCAGCTTGACTCCATCAAGGGCAGTGGGCTGAGACAGCATGGTCCACAGATGGAAGAACCTGAGTCCCAGGACCAGGGAGCCTGGGATTATGATATCCAGGAAAAGAGGAGCAGAGAGGCCCTCCCTCTGGCTTCACATCTCCTTTGGAAACACACTCATCGACACACCCAAAATAATGCTTGAATAGGTTTCTAGGTATTCCTTAGTCCAATCACATTGACACCTACAATTAGCCGTGGTGCATTTTATTTTTTATTAAGTAGAAACTTTGTATGTACCGATCATGTGTTAGTATCTCTGTTTCCCTCCTCCCTGCCCCCATTCCACTGAGGGCCCCCCTCAGTGGGATTGCTGGAATGCCCCTTGGGGATTGAGGACTATGTGTTGTTCTAGTAGCAGTCAGTCATGGGGGGCGGGGCAATGCTTCTGGATGTCCCCACCCACCATGAATCCTACAATCATTCTGCCCCCACTTCCACAAAGTTCCCTGAGCCATGGTGGGTGAGTTTTTAATCTGCTTTAGTATTGAGCTCTCAGCAGCTTCTAGATTTCTGCGTTGGAACATTTTGAGTATCCACTGTGTCTGTCTTCATCACCCTGGCAGGTTGTCGGGCTCCCTGTGGGAGCAGCACTCTTGCTCATCTCTTCACATCCTCCGTGGCTCACCTGGGCCTAGCTGATGTGTTAGGGATAGTTCATCTCCTGCCAGGGGCATTTTTGACCATCACAAGAGCCAATTTTGTTACTCACTATTCACGGGGTCAAGTCACCACTGTGTATGGAAGTGATAATCTTTCACACTTCTTTCTTTCTACCTGCATAGAGCTTTCAGACACACAAGCTGAAGGTGTGACTCTCCATCCTTGGACTGAGGTAGAGCCTGTCAGCAGCTCCCAGTAACACTTGTGGGATGGATGACTAAGCCCTCAATGTTTTTCTCCTGCTTTAGCTGGGTGTGTGTCCCTGCCATCATTGCTTGTAAAGCACAAAGGCCAATTATTTCAGGAAGAAAAAATGTTGCCATCCACACACGAGACACCCAGGTATGCTTCCCCAAGCCTCAGCAGAGCATGGCTTTGGTCTGAGCTTGCCACTTCCTTTAGGGTACACCTACTCATGACTGTGGACCTTGACATTGGTAAGGACCATGGCTTGGAATTATGTGTGCTTGAGGACTAACTCTGTGTCAATCTGAGCTGAGGAAGTCTATAACACGTAACTCTGAACATACCACTGATAATTTACCATAGTTCATAAAAGTGTTTCTAAGACTTGTAATGGTTTCTGCTTATTAAAAGAACTTTCTGGTGGTTTCGTTTGTGCTGTGGTTGAACCCAGGGCCTCACACACATTTAATATGTGCTCTACCACTGAGCTACATACTCAATTCTCATCCAAAGAGTTCCATGCATATTTGGGCATTTATTTACTTACTCAAAATTCAGAGTTTAGCCGGGCGTGGTGGTGCATGCCTTTAATCCCAGCACTTGGGAGGCTGAAGTAGGAGGATCACTGTGAGTTCAAGGCCACCCTGAGACTACATAGAGAATTCCAGGTCAGCCTGGACTAGAGCGAGACCCTACCTCGAAAAACCAAAAAAAAAAAAAAAAAAATTCAGAGCTTGCCCCAGGTGTGGTGGCTCCTGTCTACAATTCCAGCACTGCAACAGCTGAGGTAGGATGACTCCCACAAGTTCAAGGCCAGCGTGGACTAGAGCGAGACAGTGCCTCAACAAAGAAACAAAATCAAAAAAGAAAAAAAAATCAACAGTTCCAAGAATTATAAACAAGGGCTGAATGCATGGTGGCAGGGGTTTTGGAAACCATGGAAACCACAAAAACAAACTGATAAATCTTTAGGGAGGGAAGCAAACAGCCAAGAGATAAAACATGAAGCTCCACATTGATGAGGCTGGCAGAGGTCAGGAACGAGAAAACTGAGCCTTCCAAAGGGGAAAAGCCACATCCACAGGGGACCTGGTGCTTCAGCCAGCGGGGATCCAGGCTCCCAGCCTGACTGTTGCACTTGGGACGCATGGCCACCATGTCTCATCAATTCCACTCTATTACTGTGGTTGGCAGCATGATGGTGCCCACATAGATGTCCAAGCCCTAATCCCAGAGTCCTGTGGGTCACATGGGCAAGGGACCTGGACACTGCTGGTGGAATGAAGACTGCTTGTCATTGACCTCAAAATGGGAAAATTGGCCTGGATCGTCCAGGTGTGGCCAGAGCAATCAGGGAGTCCTTACGTGAGGAAGAAGGGGAGGAAGAGAAAGTCAGAGAGATGCGATATAAGAATGACTCATCCTACCGAGGCTGCTTCAGATGATGTAAGAGGCTAAGGAACAGATTCTTCCTGGGAGCCTCCAAAAATGTGTACCGCCCTGCTGACACCTTGACAGCTGGCCAGCGAGACCCCACGTCAGACTTCTGACCTCCAGAACCCCGACGATGTGTCATAGACGAAGTCGAAAACCAAGACAGCCACGCGTGTCTTAATGACAGGTTCGGATTCCGAGAGAAGCATCCTTGGGTGACTTCCTCATTGGGTGAACACCCTCCAGCCTAGTTTCACAATCCAAAATATCATGACTTCATGATGTAACAATCTTAGGGGGACACTGCTGTGTGTGGTCTGTTGTTGACATCAATGTCATTATGTGGTACAAAACAGTTTGTTAGTAATTTTGAGGCATTTTGGCTCATGTTTGTAATCCTGGAGGCTGAGAAAGGAGGATTACCTCAAGTATGATACTAGCTGCAAAGTGAGACCCTGTCTCCAATATCCATAGCAACAAGGGCGATACCAGAAGATGAAGATGGTGTGTCTGCCAGGAAGAGCCAATCACTACATGAACAGTTGCAGAACCTCCTTCCCCTGAGATACTTTAGTCCACAAGAAAACTCGTTTTAGGAAATGGTTTTGTGACAAGCAAATCATGAAAGTTCTCAGTGGTTTGAGGGTCTTTCTTTTTTATATTTTATTTATTCATTTTCAAGCAGAGAGAGAGAGAAAGAGAGAGAGAATGCACCAGGGCCACCACCTTGTGGGTCTGGCTTATGTGGGTCCTGGGGAATTGAACCAGAGGCCTCAGGCACGACAGCCAAGTGCCTTAACTGCTGAGCCACCTCTCCAGTCCATTTGAGGGTTTTTTGAGCTCCCCTAATTCACCTCTCCAGAATCAGTAGAGCTGGAGGTTCTTGTGGGATCCTTCCCGGGTGGCATGTCTCCCTGTGAGATGCCCTGGTCACACACTGCACTTTATTGGCACTGTATCCATGGCCACCTTCAGGGTCAAGGGCAACACCCAACCTGAAGCTGGGAATTGATGTGCGTTTTGTTGAATGGAATTTCTAGCCTGGCTGATACAATATTCTTCCAAGGAGAATGTCAAAGCAAGGAAGAGGAGGCCTGAGCAGAATGAAAAGAAATGGCTTTTTGTGTCTTCAAGGAACAGGTATGAAACCTTCTTCCTTAGCCGTGTTTCAACCCCGATGGAATTGATGTCTGCTCAGCTCGGTGACAACACTCGTCTGTGCAGATGGAGATCACTAACATTTTCAAATCATTTCCCACACATATTAATAATTGCTCAGAAGTTACTAGAGCATCTGTTCAGTCCTGAATCAAACACAATTCTCCATTCATGCAAATGGAGCTTCAATGAGAGACGGGAGCTCACAGACCGGTGTTCAGCATGGACCTCTGCTGACAGCATCTCCACAGATGAAACGTCACCCTGGAGCAGTATGCATCCAACCTGCTTCCCCACTTACCTTCCTCATCCCTGGGACCACATACCTACAAAAGAAAACCAAGAGGCTTCTGTTGTTGTTTGCTTTCTGCCTACAGTTTGGCGCAGCCCATCATGACAGGGAAGGCATGATGACAGGAAAAGACTGGACTGGTCGCATGGCACCCACAACCAGGAAGCAGGAAGTGGGGCCAGGCTATAAAACCCCCACTTCCTCCAGCTGACCTCCTAAAGGTTCCATGACCTTCTCAAATAGCACAAGCAGGTGTGGGAATACATGAGCGGCATTTCATGGGAATACATGGGGGCATTTCACATGTAAAATAGAGCCATTCAAAGTTAGGAAGCAGAAGCCCCTCTTCACACAGACATGAACAACGCCAGCAACCACACAAATGCACCT
This sequence comes from Zapus hudsonius, assembly GCA_004024765.1. NCBI lineage: Eukaryota > Metazoa > Chordata > Mammalia > Rodentia > Dipodidae > Zapus > Zapus hudsonius. Next base: position 24,923 of record PVHP010019375.1, read on the forward strand.
GCCGGAACTGCAAGCCAGTGCTCTGCAAGCGCTTGGGGCTGAGTCAAGCTCCCCACACTAAGCTCACCTGCCTGTGAAGAAGACCACTGGTGTCCCTCTAGGACAAGGGGTGGAAGGCAAGGGAAGAGGTGCCATGCATACCTTGGCACATGTCACTAGTGATGATGGGTGGGACATCGGGAAGACTGCAAGTGAACACAGGGAAATTGATAACAGCAGTTCTGTGTGGAGTGGTGTCTAGGAAGGGCGCCTGGGGCAGCTGAGCATGACCAGGAGTAAGGACAGGCCACACGTGACCAGAAGCCATGGCCTGGGCATGAAGGAGCTGGAGCCAGTTTAGGGACTGTCATCTCTCAGCTCTATGCTGAGGAGCAGCTCAGGAGAAGGCAGGAAGGAGTCAGCCTGCTGCCCAGTGAGGGCTGGGAGACCCTTTAGGCCAAGGTCTTGGAGGGTCCCTGAAAGCCAGTCTCTCAGCCATGATTACTGGGCTTTTTTTCCAGAACCCTGCCCTTCCTATCTTCCTGGTATTTCCCTGGGATCTTTGGTGTCTGCATCCCAAGTAAGGGCCACTGGCTTTCAGGAGAGGAGTAACCCACCCTTTCACTTCTCCGGAATTTCCCATCATGCTGAGCTGCAACAGAAATCACAAGGTGCTCTGCTCCCCAGCCTAGGAGGTGCACCCATTTTGTGTGATACCACCCAGATCTTCACTCTGCCAGGAAACAGAACCCCACCCTCCCACAAAACCCACTTCCTCAGAAGCTGAGGTGCCCGGATGGGTGGGGTTGGGGGTGGCAGAGTGGTGGAAGTAGGTGGGTGATACCATCACTAAGATTTCTTGAGCCTGTTTTCCCAGGTGGTCCGGAGACTGCTGGGAAACCACAGACCGATGAGGGCGATAAAGACAGAGCGATGAAGAACTCCTGATACACACACCATCTTCCCCACAAAGTCTTTGCCTGATGGCTGAAAGGAAGAATCAAAGAGTAAGTTGACAGAGGAAACGCCATGTTTTTAGTACCATCTAACCCTTACTGGACAGCAAACACCTGAAGTGCCCTGACAGAAGTCATGGCAGACTCTCACTGGAAATGGAAAACTCTGGTCCTAGGAGGTGGGGACCAGGGAAAGGACTCTGGTCTAAGAAGTTGCCTGTCATCTGTAGCCCGGGGTGAAGTGTGACTTACCACACCTACCTGTGGGAGGAAGCTCCTCACCCTGCACACAAGCTTCTCCACCCTTGCCCCAGAAGTCCTCAGAACTTTCCAGAAATAGCAAAAGGTGGGGAGGGCCAAGCCTTTCCTGCCCTCCACACTGTCAGGGATTCCCCTTCCACTTTCCCAGGAAGCAGGGCGGTGGAGTTGTTGGCAACAACCAACACCCGTACAGCAACCCTTCTGCCCAGGGGTGGGTCAAGTTCAAGAGCACCCCTCCTTGAGCACCTCCTCCTCCTGTAGCAGACAGGAAATGGCTTGACACCAAGTATTAGTATCCACCAGATACCAAGCGTCTCTCACACACACACTACACAATTCAGTGGATAAATAGATTAGCCTATAACTGGAGAATGAGAATTAACTATTTAGGAAGATAAAATCAAATTGTCATATCATACTGTAAAAAAAAAAATAGAGCCTAAGTGTATTTTAAAATAAAGTCAGAAAAAAAATGGGGAAGAGCTTGCCATAAGGCTTAGTGGTCTAGCAGGTAAGGGATTCTAGGTTCAATCCCGGCCCTGCAGAAAAGAAAAAGACATTTTAGACAGTTGTGGTGGCTCGTGTCTATAAGCCCAGCCCTTGGGAGGCTGAGGTAGGAGCTGACTGAGGCCAGTCTGGGCTGCAGAGCGAGGTCCAGGTCAGCCTGGGTTACAGTGAGACCCTGCCTGAAAAAGAAGGTGGAAGAGGAGGAGGAGAGAAGAAAAAAGAAAAAGAGAACTAGCTTACATTGTAAAACTGCATACTTGCTATCTACAGTAACCTTTCTTTGCGTTAGGAAACAAAAGGCAGAGAATGCTGGTGACCAGTATGGAAGGGCCCAGAAGGAATGACGATCTGCTGTGACTGTCACCAACAGGCATCAGTAACTGCCATTGCCAGTGGGAAGCAGCCGGCTTTCTAGAAAAAAAAAAAAAAAAATCCAACAATCGGTGTGAAAAGCATTAGATAAGTTCACCATTTTTAAATCAAGAATTTCATTCTGAAAGTGTCTCCCAAGGCGAGCTGAAATGAAGTTGGAGGGTCTCTCATCCATGGGGTCATTGTTTCTGTGTTTTTTGGAATCTAAACAGACACATGACCACTAAACTAAGTGATTGTCACAGGCACTGTGTAAGTCTATCCACCCAAGGGACCTTTATTTGTTTCTTTATTTTTACATTTAACTCCCATATTTTATTGGGATAAGTAAGGACAGGCAGGCAGGCCAAATGTAGAGGCCCACCCACCAGGGGTGATCTAGAGACTGTTTTTAAAGCCATTTAAATTTTTGCATGAAGAATTCTTTGCAAGATGGGAAGATGTTTGTGATACCATTTTAAGTAAGACAGGGTCCAAAGATATAAGGATGAAATTGTGGAGATGAACAGTGTTCACGCCAATGTGGAAATGTGTGATAACAGAACAGTCCACAGTGTGTACTGGGCCCTGGGATAGTGGTGGAGACACACAGTTGTGTTTTTTTTCTTTTCCTCTGCATTTCTTTCTACTTCCAAGTTTTCCCAAAATAAGTAAATGCTGTTTTTATCATCATTTAAAAAGAAAATTTAAAAAGGAAGCAAGCGTGGAAGAAAATAGAGATGAGAGCTGAACAGAATGGTTTAAACTGCTGGAGTGGATCGTGGTGTGTGTGTGTGTGTGTGTGTGTGTGTGTGTGTGTGTGTGTGTGTGTGAGAGACTCATGTGCACACGCATTCACGCTTCTAGGATGATGGACTCCTGAGTGTGTTCATTGGAAGTGAGCAAGACTCTGCTGCCTAGAGGTATAGAGGAGCAAGGGTGAGGGTACAACTACAGGAAGTGAGAAACGAACCAGACTTCCTTGACCCGATGGCCTGGCTGCACACAGGAGCAGTATTTCTTCCCAGAGACAAGGAAGACAGGAAAGGGACGGAGCTGGCATTTCACAGTGGCTTGTAGAAGTTGAGAGCTTTCATGCTTTGACACTTCTTTCTCTTTAAAATCAGGGGGGGGGAGGAGTTACCTGTGAGGTGGGACCATGTGACCTGCAGAGGAGCAAGCCCACAGGGAGAGGAGCTAAGTGGCCAAAGGGTACTTCCCATGGGAAAGGGCAACTTGTACCCACAATCACCAGCAGGCCAGCATGATTCCCAGGGAGTCCCACATAGAGCTGAGGCACACAGAGCACAGAAGAGTGGCACTGGGCTCCTCTGGGACCCACACTGCTGTGCTCCGCAGGAAAACCTTCTCCGAGGGGTGTTGGGAGGTTCCCGTAGGCAGGGAGGATGTCTCTGTGTCCCACCCACCTCTGGACCTCTTCGACTTCATGCCTTCCCCACCATGATGGACTGGCATGAATCGTGACCTCAGACTACACCTCTCTTTCTTAAGGTACTTCTTAAACAGTGAGAAGAGTAGCCAATGGACTGAGGAGGGCTCGGTGGTTAAAAGCGTCTGCTGTACAAGCCTGATGACCAGAGTTTGAATCCCCAGGACCCACAAAAAGACAAGTAGCACACGTGTCTGTAATCCCAGCACATCTAAAGCAATGGTAGAGTCAGGAAAATCTCAAAGCTCCTAGGCCAGCTAGGTGGCTACCCTGTCACAAACCAGGTAGGAATGGTTGTCCTCTGTCATCCACATGCAGACAATAACACCCTTGTGGGTGAGTTTTTAGTCTGCTTTAGTGTTGAGCTCTCAGCAGCTTCTAGATTTCTGCGTTGGAACCTTTTGAGTATTCACTGTGTCTGTCTTCATCACCCTGGCGTAGGTTGTCGGGTTCCCTATGGGAGCAGCACTCTTGCTTATTTCTTCACATCCTTGTACATACACTCACCACACACACACACACACACACACACACACACACACACACACGAGTGAATGCATGCTCGTGCTCACACACACACACACAAGTTCAAGGGCATCCATCCTCAGCTACAATAGTGAGTTTGAGGCCAGCCTGGGCTACATGACACTTGACTCAAAAGCAAGAAAGGCAAAAGTGACTAGCATGAACAGGGAGGGGTCCCGTGACTGTGTTAAGGCTCTTCGTGAGCTGAAGCAGATACGACAGGTCTTCACTTTACCTTGACACCAGATAAGGTAGATCTTCACCCAGACATGCTCAAGCTGCTCTCCCCAGGGGTCTGTCTGTCCTCAGAGCATCTACCTTCCCAGCTAACTGTGGGCCAGGCTGCCTTGCACACAAAATCCCATGTCTACTGGCTACTCCGTCTGGTTTTTCTTTAGAACAAAGGAATTTTCATAAACATTCTCTTCTCCGTTTGGAGGTCCCCCACCCATTATGAACTGAGCCCCCTTCTGCAGTAGGACGTGGGGCTCTGGATGGAGATCTGCATGTGCGCATCCGCACTAATGCAGGGCACCTGCTTTTCTGGGACAGTTGCCATTTGGAATCAGGCGACTTCCTCATTGTGTGCCTATTTCTGGACAAAGAAGAGGAGAGTTGGACGAGAAGCAGACTTCTCTCCCACATCCTCCAGCTGCCCACCCGGCAGGCCCGATTAAGACACCCGTTCTGGCTCTGGGAGGTTATTTGGCCACAGGGAGTGGGGACAATGTGGACGCCCCCCAACTTTCTACACAACTCCATTAGCCAATCAGACCTCAGAACAACAGAAGACATCCCTGAACTCACTCTTTGCCATGACCTGGGTTGACTCCTCTCCTGGTAGCTTGGTGGCTGCAGAAAATCCAGGTCCCCCTTGTTCCCACACCAACCAGCACAACAAAGTTCCCTCTGGGAATCCTCAGGGACAACCTGGATGTGGAGCCCCTAGTCATCAGCCAAGGCCACCTTGCCTAACCACCTGGGTCTCAACATGCCAGGGCTCCATTCCGGCCATCTGCTGCTGTGGGGAAGTGGCTCTGGGGTGGGGGCTGGGAGCTGACCGTCCACTCTCCACCAATGTACACTCCGTGAAGACATCTGTCTATCACTTACAACACCTTAGAGGAACTATGAAGAGATGATACTTGGAAAATAGCGAGCAAAGCATAAGTGATGGTGCAAGGAGCAGCAAGCTGGAGACTTAGATTTGCAGAGAGAAGGAAGACAGGCTCCCTGGTGAGGGAGAAGGGCTGCCCTGAGAGCCCAGCTCCTGCGGGGAAGTGGGGTCAAGGGGAGCACTGGCTGGGGCTCAGGGAGAAGGCGGTCTGTGCCTGTGGACATGGAGGAGTTGTTCGTTGCCCCAGTGGGGAAGCATACCATGTCCACAGACAGTCAGAAGACAGAGGATTTCAGCTCTGCTCAGACTCCTGCCTCCTCATAAATGCTATTTTCACAGAGGATACCAGTTCAGAAAACAGCAAATATGGTTATGTTTTTTAGACTGTCTTTACAGGAGTGAGTGTGCAAAGGATGCTGTGTTTCAACAATTTGAGATCATACACACACATACACACATACATACATACATACACATACATACACATGCACACATACACACATACACACACATACATACACACATATGCACATAAAAACACATACACACACACTTACATATACATACACATACATGCACACATACACACACATATGCACACACACAAGCACACATACACACATGTGCACACACATACACACACATACACACACATATGCACACACACATACACACATACACACACAAGCACACATACGCACACACATAAACACATACATACACACATACATACACATGGACACACATACATACACATACATACACACATATGCACACACACATACAAACATACACACATACACACATACACACACTTACACATATACATACACATACACACATATACACACATACACACATACACGCACACACACAAGCACACATACACACATACATACATACATACATACATACACACATATGGACACACACATACATACACATACACACATATGTGCACACACACATACACACATACACATGCACACACACAAGCACACATACACACATATGCACACACATACACACATACATATACACACATACACACACTCACATACGTGCACATACATGCACACACACGCACACACGGTAGTTGACATGATAAGTGGCTGCAGGTGGCCAAGCCCCATGATCCCAGGGTGTTTCTGTGAGATGTCAGCAAACTGTGGCCTGAGTCAACAGGGAGCCTGGGTGGCCCGGGGCACCTTAAAGTAGAAGATGGTACCTGTCTTGATGACACAGATAGATAGCGAATTTCTTAGGAAACTGTCTAGAAAAATACTGTTTGCTTTAAGGCTGCAGAACCAGGAATAGGAAAACCTGTCAAATCTTTACTTTCTCCCACGGAGTCCATCCCAGGCGATGGCACCTCCATCCCTCCAGGGGTGGAGGCTGGAGACCCAGGCTCATCCCCTGTCTTCATGTCTTTTATGCAATGTAGCATCGCTTATTCCAAGAAAACACTCTGAGAAGTGAGAGGAGGCTGTCCTGGTCTGTTTGTGATGCTAGAACAAAGTGCCACAAGCTGGACAGCTCATAAGCCGCAGCAGACCTTCACTTCTCCATGTGCTGGAGGTTGGGAAGTCCTCGATGGAGCAGTAAACCCAGTTCTGGGTGAACGAGCCTGCTTCCTGCTTCAGGCTTCCACTGTCACCTAATGTGGTGGAGCGGCAAGCGGTCCTTCTCTGGTCTCTTTTATAAGGGCATCAATCTCGTTCATGAGGGTTCCGTCATCACACTCTGTCTCCACTTGGAGGACCCACAGCCGAGCACTTTGGGAATTAGTTCTGTTCCAGAATAGGAACTTTGGGGGACACAGACATGCAGGCGCTAGCAGAGGGACCCCCAACAATTCATCGGACCTAGCAGGCCAACCTGGCTGGACTGTCCCAGCAA
>PVHP010019376.1:0-31970 GCA_004024765.1 Zapus hudsonius
GCACCTTAACCACTGAGCCATCTCTCCAGCCCTTCTTCTATATTTTGACTATTGTAAAAAACACTCCTATGCATTTGGGATATATGAGTATCTGAGTCTCTACTTGAAATTCCTTTCAGCACATGCCTGAAAGTAGAACCAGTGTGTCTGTGTTCCATGCCTTCATGGGATCTTGCTTACACATAATACTGTAAACCTAATGCTGCAAACATGCATGCTTTTAGTCTGCTGGGTGCAGTGCAAGTAGCTGAAGACCCCACAAAGGATGTGCCCGTTGAAAGCAGCTGCTCCTTGACAACTGTTCCAAGACAAAGATGTGTTCTACCATCCCTGCTACCTCTCTTCAGCAGCTTAAGTGAAAGACGATGTCTATTTCATGCTGATTGTCAATCTGGAGTTTGGACCTGGTTAATAGACAGTTCTCACCTAATACATTGGTGGTTTCCCCTGTTCACAAGTCATAATCCCAAGATATAACCTATCAAAGAAGCACAAACAAGTTGAGAAATGGATAAGATTGTTCTAATTAACATTCAAATTAGTCTATTTCACAATTTAAAGGTAAACTTTAAATGTTCATTGAACATTGCTATAACTGGGTCAGCAGACATCCAACAAGAGAAGAAAGCCATCAGAGAAATATAAAAAGACTTTTTTCCCCAATAGGTCAGATAAGAGAAAAACACATCTAAAGGCTTGAGGAAATGACTGAAGGCCCTCATTCAGAGAAAAGCCCGGGAAAGTCATTAACAATACAAAGAAGCCTGCAGGGTCTTAATGAGGGCTGGAGAATTTACATAAGTGCATTTACACATATAACCTCCACAGATACTTTGACCCTCCCCCTCCCCCCAGCAGTTATCACTTTCTCTAGAACCTTCTACGTGCACAGGCTTGGGTTCTACGTTTCTCAGGTAAAATGTATGGAACTGAACATTCCACATGTTATCATATGTGTATCAATTTTTTAAATATCTGTTGCATGAAAGTAGGGACATTTCCAGCCAGCAGACCAGCTTTTGAAGGAAAAAAATATCCACAAATGCTTTTTGGAAAAAAAAAAAAAAAAAAGATAATCTGGGCTAGAGAGATGGCTCAGCAGTTAAAGGCACTTGCTTGCGATGCCTGATGGCCCAGATTCAATTCCCCAATACCCACATAAGCCAGATGAACAAAGTGACACATAAACCTGGGATTTGCAGTGGCAAGAGTCCCTGGTGTGCCCATACCTTCCCTCCTCCATGTAAATAAATATTTTTTAAAAATAGATAACTGGAGGGTCAGTCTTGGTCCCTCAAATGTAAGTGGCTCAGCAGTTAAAGGCACTTGCTTGCCAAGTCTGCTGGCACAAAGTGGCATATGTTTCTGGAATTCCTTTGCAGAGGCAAGAGTCCCTGGCATGCCCATATTCATTCTCATTCGTTCTTGCTCTCCTGCTCCCTTCTCTCAAATAAAAATAACTTCAGGAAAAAAGGAGATTAAGAACAGTTCAAACAATACCTCAGAAAAGGATAATCTTTTTGAATGCATTTTATAAGTAAAATATATATATATATAATATATATATATATATATATATATATATAATAAGCAAATGCTTTCCAAAAACATCCACACGTGAAACATGAAGAGCAGGTGGTGAGAATAAAACAGACAACGGATATGATGCTAAGAGGTATTAGTCAATGAAAGAAAGAAGTCACTAGAAGGTGAGAACACAAGAAGCAAAGGAAGAAAGAACAAAATAACTTTTTTTTTTTTTTTTGAGGTAGGGTCTTGCTCTAGCCCAGGCTGACCTGGAATTCACTATGTAGTCTCAGGGTGGCCTTGAACTCACAGTGATCCTCCTACCTTTGCCTCCAGAGTGCTGAAATTAAAGGAGTGTATACCCATGCCCAATTGGTTTCATTTTTTTGTTGTTGTTGTTAATTTTTCTTATTTATTTGGGTACATGCATGCATGTATGTATGAGCATGCCAGGGTCTCTTGTTGCTGCAAACAAATATCCATCCAGCTTTACACAGTGTCTGGGGAACTGAAACCCAGCCAACAGGCTTTGCAAGTAAGCACCTTTAATCACTGAGCCATTCATACAGTTTCAGTAAGTCACCAAAGAATTCATAATGAAAAGTCCCTCTGGCCCCAGTTCACTTCATTGAGAGCAATCAGCATTGCCATATTCTGTGTAACAGAGCAGTGCTTGGGGCTGGGGGCTCAGTGGCAGAGCACTTGCTTAGCATGCAGGAGGCCCTGGGTTTGGTCCCCAGCATCAAATAAACAACTAGCTTAGATATACCTCCAGAAATGCTAGAAGCATTTCAGTGACCCCAGTAAAGGAGACAGGGCCTGGAGGATGCGGACTCTTGAGGAAAGCACCCTCATCAAGGTTTGCAAACTACGGCTTTATTCAGGATTCTACAAGGCAATAGCTTCTTCAGTTATGAACCAATTTTCCTGAATACCAAAAATTTTTTTTATTTATTTATTTTTTTATTTTAAATATTTTTTTAATTTATTGTCCATAATGAGCTACAACATTTAGTGGGCAAACAATGAGTTGTTATCCCCAATTCCCCACTGCCCTCCCCTCCCCCCTCCACTGGCTAACCTCCTCCATGGGTCGTCTGGATCAGTCCTTGTGACAGGGGACCATGGATAGCCTAGTACTGAATACCAAAATTAATAAACTAATTTTTAAAAAACACACAGATAAAAACTGGGCATGGAGGCTCCCACCTGTAATTTCAATACTCAAATAAACTGAAACAGGAGGATCACTATGGGTTGGAGGCCAGCCTGAGCTACAGAGTAAGACCCTGTCTGAAAAAAATTAAACAGTCTGGCATGGTGATGCAGACCTTTAATCCCAACACTCTGAGGAAGAGGTAGAAGGATCACTTGTGAGTTCAAGGCCAGCCGGAGACTACATAGTAAATTCCAGGTCAGCCTGGGCTAGAATGAGACTCTATCTTGAAATAACTAAATAAATTTTATTTATTATCTATTTAATAAATAAATAGATAAGCAATCAGATGAGATATGAGATGTGGAGGCTGGAGAGATAGCTCAGCAATTAAGGCACTTGCCTGAAGAGCCTAATGACCAGGGTTCGATTCCCCAGTACCCACATAAAGCCAGATGCACAGAACAGTGCATGCATCTGGAGTTCATTTGCAGTAGCTAGAGGCCCTGGCATGCCCATACTCTCTCTCTCTTTCTCTGCATCTCTTTGCTTACCAATAAATAAATTAATTAATTAATATTTTTTAAATGAGATGTGGAAAAAAGCAGTACCTAACACAGTAGAGAATAAGTAATAGCAGATGTGTGTGGGCCTGACTTCCAAGGAATCTAAGTTCAAATACTAACTTAGGGTGAGACAAAATAGAAGAAAGCTAGCATATTTAGGCAGTTTTCAGCCAGGGACTGAGGCCCAGAGGGAACTAGGAGATGCCACTCCATGTGCCATCTTTTGTGGCAAAACTGGAACAGGTGTCTGACTGAGACTGATCTATGCACCCTGTGCTGTCCACAATGGAACACTCTATGACCTCAGCTGACCCATGTGGGTGAACTCTGGAGTCCATCTCCAGATCCATCGCCAATCCCATCTTTTCTCTGCCACCTGAATCAACCAATATCACGGTGGTGGCCATGCCCCTTTCCTTCTCTTCCTAACTCTTGTTTTTCTTGTAAGACCCTAGTGTGATCAACTCCCTTGCTCTGTGTGTCCTGGACTTCCCCCATGTGAGTTTTCAGTGCCCACTCAGCCATGTATTTGCACTCTGGATGCATGTGGGTCCAGGTCCCCTCCCACCCCCATGTATTTGCACTCTGGATGTACCTGGGTCCAGGTCCCTCCCACCAGTGTATTTGCACCCTGGATGTACGTGGTGGGTGCCCTCTTTAACTTTCCCTAACCTCCCTCCAAGGGGATGCCATGCTCCTCTTCCAGCTTTCCACATGCTCCATTCTAGCTTAGCCTCAGCTTGCCCATGCTTGTAGCTTTAGTTCAGTTTCTCCCTAAACTTCCATCTTTCTTAAGTACATTTTCCACATAAAAATGTGTTCTGGCCTTCCTTCCCAGATCCCAATTCCCCTTAAAGCAAACTCTACAATTTGTGGTTTCCCCCCAAATAAACTTAAAAATTCATAATGAACTTGCAGCAATCCTCCCAAATGCTAGGATTGTAGCATTCATCATCACACCCAGCCTTTTTTTTCATTTTGAGACAGAATCTCACTTATGTCACTCAGGCTGCCCTTGAATTAATCCACTCTGCATACCAGACAGTACTTCAATTTATGATCCTCCTTCAGTAGCTGGGATCACAGGCTTATGCCAATAGACCCACATCCATCCACCATATTTAAAAAGCCCCTAACCACCGATGTCTTTAAATATCCAGTGTGAAAGGACTATGGTGACTTCTAGACTTTGAGACCCAGGGTTGTGACAGCTTTGAAACTAGAAGGACTCACGTAAGACTTCAGGCCGGTCATCATCTGTTCTGAGTCCAGGGCTTATTGAAGGGTGTTTACAAGTCACCATTTAGCACCTTCTTCTGAGATATTTTTACACCATATTGTTGCCTTTCTTGTGAACAAGAAGGGATGAAATGAGAAGGCTGAGGACTCTTTTCTTTTGCATGCTGCAATTTAACATAGGAAAACTGTAATCACATTGGGTTTGTTTTTTAAATGGCAACATTTAAAACTGCTTCCATGTCAATGAAGAAGGGGGGAAAAATCTTACTCCTAAAAATGACTCTTTCATAGAACATCAGGGTTAGTTTCTGAGTGGCACGTTTTAAAAACATTTAATCAGTAATCTGAATGTATGTCAACACCTTCTGGCAGTGTGCTATAAAATGTGAACCTTGTCAACAGCAACAGAAAAAGGTGACACACTTGGGACCCAGCGCTTTTATGCTGACACACAGTAATAATATAATTTTAAAATTTATCATCTGTTTAGCTGCAAGCAACAATTAATCTTTTTGACAATTCATACAATGCTTTAAATAACACCTGGGAAGAGAAACACCACATTCTAATTTTTACTTTCGTCGTCTTCTGGGGCTTTATAGCTACAAACTCTGAGAAAGCCACACATAATAAATTTTGTGATTAGGATTAAAATGTTGGCAAAAACGTATTTCCCTTGCCACCACATGCCCCTCCTTGCCTCAGTTAATAAAATTACTTAACACAAGAATTGTGAGAGCAAGTCCCACAGGAAATATGGGCCTCAGAGGGTTCATTTCTGTCACATCAAATGACATTTTATTCCCAAATCATTTAACCTATGGCTTTGCATAACTACTTATCACTTGAATGTAATTCTGGTGGGGCCCCAGAAATGACACAGATCCCTGGACTAGCAACTCCATCAAGGTATTCAACATTGAGCCCATCTGAGTTGTCAATTTAAAAAAATACTATAGGAAAAAAAATGTCCAAAACATTCTATAGTAAGGATTTGTGTTTCTTATGCTTGTATAACTTCATGACATTTAGTGTTAGACCATGTTAATATCCTTAATTAATCTCTTTCCTATTACCATGCAACCAAATGTATGGTGCCAACTATACCTGAAGACCCAGTGCCCTGCTGACCTGGGGCTTCACAAGCCTGTGGGACAAAGCAAAGTCACTGCAGCACTAAAGAGGATCCAGGTCAGAGGAAATCAAAACCTAGTGACATCTGCAGATAAAATTAAACAGGCTGGCCGGGCGTGGTGGCGCATGCCTTTAATCCCAGCACTCGGGAGGCAGAGGTAGGAGGATCGCCATGAGTTCAAGGCCACCCTGAGACTACATAGTGAATTCCAGGTCAGCCTGGACTAGACTGAGATCCTACCTCGAAAAACCAAAACAAAATAAAACAAAACAAAAAAATTAAACAGGCTGGGCCTAGTGGCGCATGCCTTTAATCACAGCACTCAGGAGGCAGAGTAGGAGGATCACTGTAATCCTCAAGGCCACCCTGAGACTACATAGTGAATTCCAGGCCAGCCTAAGCTAGAGTGATACCCTCCCTACCTTGAAAAACAAAAACAAAAATAATAAGTTAAGCAGGTTATGACAAATAACAGTCACACCAGGACTGGGAATAGAGGTCAGTTGGTAGCATTCTTGCCTAGTATGCACAGATCCCTGGGTTCAGTCCCCAGCACTCCATAAAACCAGCTACAATGGTACCTGCCTGTAATCTCAGTACTGGGGAAATGGAGGCAGGAGGATCAGGAATTCTAGGTCATTCTCTTCTATATAGGAATTTCAAAGCCAGCCTGAGCTAGATTAGACCTTGCCTCAAAACCAAAGAAACAACAGTGACCCCACTGTTAGCTTTATCACTGCCCACCCAAGACTTTGATTATATCCATTGGACAGACCATCAAACTCGAGGACTCAGTTGCCACTCAGGGATTCTTCAAGTGTCCACTCCATCCCTGTTGTAGAAATATCCAGTAATAAACAGACAACACCTTCTCAGCAAGAGGAGAGGGGAGTTTAATTTTACACCCAGGCCCAGGGGTCCAAGCATAAGTGAAGCATTGGCCACGAACCCTAGTTACAAAGAGATTTTATAGTCAGTACAGAGTAGGATATGTGACATTATACATGCAAATTACCATCACCTAGCAGTTTACACATTTACAATAGGTTTCAGGAAATTCAGATACTCTCCCCAGGTATCCTCCAGCCTTGTCTCTCCTAACTTCCTTATCTCACAGAACTTCAGAGCCCTGACAGTTTCTCACTTCATGCAATGAGATTGGCCATCTAGCAGACAAACCATCAGTAGGATGTAACAGTAAATACGGGGGAGGGGGAGCAGTGAGCTCACGCTCATTTTGCTATAATATCCCCATGTCTTTTCTATTGTCACACACCTTTAGCATCAATTAACACTCAAAAATAGCATTATTAAAATTTAAGCCCAAGCCTGAGCAGTGGCACAGCCTTTAATCCAAGCACTTGGTGGGTAAAGGTAGGAGTACCACCATAAATTCAAGCACACCCTAAGACTACAGAGTGAATTCCAGGTAAGCCTAGGCTAGAGTGAGACCCTACCTTGAAAAAAACAAACAACAACAACAAAAAAAGTAGGGTCTTCTCTAGCCTAGGCTGACCTGGAATTCACTCTGTAGTCTCAGGCTGGCCTCAAACTCATGGCAATTCTCCTACCTCTGCCTCTCAAGTGCTGGGATTAAAGGCGTGCACCATCATGCTCGACTGAAAGACCCTACTTTGAAAAAATGAAAAAAAGAAAAAGAAAAAGAAAAAGAAACAAACAGATAGAACTGAACAGAGTGGGTAAGGGCATTCAAATACCAAGGCCCAAGTGCCTATAGCTACTCAAGAGGTTGAGGCTGGAGGATTACTTGAGCCTGAGAATTTGAGGTCCACCTGGGTCACAGCAAAACCCCATCTCCAAAAAATAACAGAAAGAATGCAACAGCCTGTGGTTTGGAAACTAACCTGCATCACCAGCAGAAACACATAGAAAAGGATGCCAGCCTCAGTAACCTTGGAGAAGACCAGGTCAAACTGGGGTGACAACTCGGTTCGAAAAGTGCTTGTCACCCAAGTGTGAGGGCCTGAGTTTGCACAAACAAATGCCTGGCAGGTATAGTGGCCCACCTGTAATACCAGCGTTTGGGAGGCAGTGGCAGGAGATGCCTGGGGTAAGTTCATACCTATACTCACGTAAGAAAACACACATTTAAGAGTGTATAACTCCTTGCTCTAAGATATTCTCTCTTTTTCTCCTTTTTTTTCCAAGTCTTTACTTTTTCCTTCTTTCCTAAATCTAGACCAAAAAATTATTTTTCTTTCTTTTTTTATTTATTTATGTTCAAGGACAGAAAGAGAATCAGAACATGGGAGCATCAGAACCTCCTGCTACTGCATACCATCTCCAGATACACGTGCCACTCTGTGCATCTGGCTTTACATGGGTACTGGGGATTCGAACCTGGGTCATCAGGCTTTGCAAGCAACCACTTTAACTGCAGAGTTTGGCAGACAAGGGCCTTAACCGCTAAGCCATTTCTCCAGCCCCCTAAATGGATGTTTGAGTCACATAAAATGGGTCCAAACTATGCAGGTGAGCTCTCTTAGCTTGCTCTTTCCTTATTGGGGGGGGGTCTTCTTGATCTCCCCTCCCAGCCAAACTGGAAAGAGGAGAATTTCTATTTGCCTAGGCACTTTCCTGCTCTGTGTGTGTGTGTGTGTGTGTGTGTGTGTGTGTGTGTGTGTGTGTCCCTCCCAGAGGCTACTTTTCCAAAGAAAGACCTAGGGGAAGGATTTCTTTTGGCTTGTGCTTTTCTGCTTTGTTTTCCCTCCTAACTCTCCCTAAAACAAATCTCATTATTCAATTCTTTGATAACTTGGATAAGGACCCAAAGTTGAGGCTCACAGGCATAGGGGTCTTGTGCATCTTCATAGAGATTAATCCCTCCCAGGAATCCAACCCTACATCACTGAGATAGCAGCCGTGACCACCAGTTTAGGGAGTCCAGGGCTCAGTACATGCTACCCACTGCATTATATCCCCAGCTCCTTATTTTTAATTTTTGTTTTTTGAAACAGGGTTTCTCTATGAAGTACCACATGCTAACTGATTATGCAACCAGAGCTCTGAGGGTTTCTCGATGTGGCCTACACTGCCTTGAACTCACTATGAAGCTCTGGCTGCCTTTAAAATCCTGCGATGCTCTTGTCTGAGCCTCCCGAGTAGTGGGGTGATAAGTGGGAGCCATCATGCTTGGCACCTTGTTTCTCTTTAATTTTACCTATTAATATGTAAGTCTAAGTTCTGAACCAGAATCTCTCAGCTGGTGGGGATGCTTAAGGTGCATGGGCAAGAAAACCATTCCTATGGATGTGTTTCATTACAAGGGCCCCTCACAGCATGGAGCTGGGCACCAAAATCTCAGAAAGCACTTTTAGATTTAGACCCACACTCCTAGGCTAATTAACAACACAAAGGATCAGTATCTGTCAGGGAGACAACACACACCCTAACCGGTAAAAGGATGGAGCCCTCTCAGAGTGGCGGCCCTGCTGGTGTAGTAAGGGCCTGATTGGTGAATGAATGACAACTTGTCCTCTCTGTGGCTGAAACATGGACAGACTGTCCACCTGCCTTGTGTGCAGCAGACTCCAATGCATGCTTGGGCTGCAGCTCTATGTATCACATGCACTGTCACCGCTGACAGACCCGTGAGCTCTTGGCTCTGGCAGACTTTTAGGCTCCATCCTCCACTTCCCATATATGGGTTTTTACAGCAATTGGTTTGCAGGAATGGTCACTAACTGTCAAAGGAGCTCAATTCTACTGTGGTCATTGAAAAGCCTTGCTATGAAGAGACTTCACTGGCCTGCTGAACAGTGCCAGCCATAAATCCTGTATAGCTTCCTTCCATTTACAGTTCATTGCACTAGCATTTCTTTTGTGCTTGCTGCTGCTGGGAACCTATTGTAAATTTGAGCAATTACAACTTTTGTTCCATCTGTCCCTCCCCTCCTTAGTACTGTGACATCAAAGGTGGCACGTTAGGTATTGGCCTGCTCTGGCTCTTAAATCCAACCTGAGACAGGCATTAAAATCATGGTATCCTAGGGCAAGGTAGAGTAAATCAGAAAGATGCTGTTCCACCTTCAGAGTCTTAAAATAATCTTCCTTAAACCTCCTGCAGAGTTCCCTAGCCAAAGCTGGCTAAGTATCTTAGCACCTCCTTGCCCAAATCCCCCCCAAAAGAAGAGAGCAAGCCCCCCCTCCTCCCCAATGCTGGGATTTCCCTCCACCCTGCCTCTGCTTGGGCTTCTCACTGGTTCTTAAAATAATCTGAGAGGATCTGCATTAAACAGACAAGTCAGGTAAGGTCTACCTTGGGGATCAAGCGAGAAGAAATCCCTGGATGATCATGGTGAAGGTCTTGTAGCTGATAAGGAAGGTCTGCTCCTAGCTGAAAGGCTTAATGGACAGGACTGGGCTTTACCCTGCATAAAATGTCACTTGAGAGACAGAGATGATGATTGGTGTATGCTGGTGATTTCAAAGGCAGAAGGACATTGTATGAATCATTTCTATGTTCTAGAATTTTCTGTGATCTATTACATGCCTTGGTAGAATGGAGGCTGGACTGTGAGGGATACAAAGATGAACAAGAATAACACCCCTTGCAAAAAATAAATAACCCTAAAATCCAGTGGAAGAGACACAAGTTGTTTCATAATTGTTCAGTTGTTTCTGTACTTTTTGTGTGTGTGTGAAACAGTCTCAAGTAGCCCAGGCTGGCCTCAAACTCCCTATGGAGTTGAGGATGACCTTGAACTTATCCTCCTGCATTTACCACCCTGGTGCTGAGACTCCAGGCAAGTGCCACCATGCCCAGTTTAAGAAGTGCTGGGGATCAAACCCAGGGCTTCTTGCATGCTAGGAAAGCACTCTATCACTAATCTACATCCCCAGTCCTTCAAATTACTTTCATGTATGTGCACATAATGGTAATCCCATGTCCACAAAATGTTAAGCACAGAGTTACCAGATAGCCTGCCAATCCTTCTCCTGGGTAGAAAAATAAAAATATATGACAACCTCAATCTTGCACACACATGCTCATAGCAGCATTGCTCTTACTAGCCAAAAAGTAGAAACAAGCCAAAAATCTCCTCATTAGAGGAATGGGCTAAACAAAATGTGGTGAGTATATTCCTATGAAGGCACATTATTACAAAGGGTAATATTAAGGCTGGTTTGGTGGGTCAGTGGTTAAAGTGGTTCCTTTCTTATAAAGTCTGAAGGTCTGGGTTCAATTCCTCAGCCATTCATGAAAAGCCAGGTGGGCGTTTGTTTACAGCAGCAAGAGAATCTAGCACATTTACACACACACACACACACACACACACACACACAAATTAGAATTTCTATTGCAGAATTGCTCTGAATCAAAAACTTAAGACAATGTTAGTTTGTAGTTTGCTTGCAACTCTACACAGACTTAGATATTCATCAAAAAATGTGCCTTGGGTCCTAGAAACAAGAAGTAATGTTTAAGCTTTTTGCCCTCAGTTCATTTGAAAATCCCAGGGCTCACAAAGGTTCCTGCTGGCTACCTTCAGGGCATGCAGGGAGGGAACCCCTGGAGAAAACGGCCATGTTGGAATTCTTCAGGGGCCAGTGAGAGCAGGTCAACAACTCAAAGAGAGTCATCCAAGAGTTAATCAGGAGAGATACTAATTCCAAAAGTGCTTATTAACCCAAGCCTTTCAGCACAGGGTCTATACCACCCTGCTGCCTGGAACTAAACAAAACACTGTAGGTCTCTGTATGAGAGAGAGCTTTTGTTCAAGTAGGAGTTTGACAGCTACTTGCAGTGAGGGGTTTGTGTTTGTTTGTTTGTTATTCAAATAACTCCCTCCTCCCCCCAGGAAATTGAAAGGGAAAATGTCAGAAGTGTGTGATTAATGATTTTTTAAAATAGAAAAGATACCCCTGTTGAATTGTAATGTAGGTACTAAACAGGGACCTATCCCATTAAATGGTCCGTTTTCATACGTAAGTTTGATATTAATTCTTTCAAAAGAGTTGTGCTTGGGAGTCAGATAAATGGCTGGAATGTCTTGTATAAATACCAACATTCTCTGGAAAGGGCAGCTGTTCTGGAACATTCTCAGATCATGACAGTTAGAGCAGGAACACTGATGGGTGGAGGGAAAATCACCCAATTCTGCCTCATTCTCCAAGCTGTATTCTATATGTATGATTCCTGAAGACCTTTTAAACCCAGTGTTATTGGGGAATGAGGAAATTGATGATTGAGATAGGTAAGGAGAGATAGAAACAATGAAAAATTCAGGTGGAGATGCAAACCAAAAACTACCTTCCCTTTTTATTTTTTTCAAAGGTTCCTTTTAATCTGCTCTTAAAAAAAATTCCCCGTAAATAAACAGCAAAGACCTCTGAAAGTTTAGCCAACCAGAACACAGGAAGGAGCCTGCCTGCTACTGCCAGGCATGAGAACTCTAGTGGATGTAACAATAAAAAGAAGATGGCGTCAAATGACCAAAATACAAGCACCCTTTCGTTAATGAAAAGCAAAGTGGATCAAACTTTCCACTAGGGTTGGGCAAGGAGGATGGGGACAGTCCAGAGAGATCAAATGTTGCTTAACTCAACAAAGTGGAGAGCATTTAGGTCACATGCAACTTTCCTCTACAGAGCTTGCAAGTGGAATGCAATTTACTGCTCAGAGGATGTAACCTATTTGAGTCTGAGAGAGCTAATTAATAAAACAGTCTAAAAAGAATGCAGAGTTAATCACCATCCACCTCCTGGGCTATTCCAACTAGGTTCTTTACAGTTGCTGTTAAAATTTCAAATATTGTTAGAACATTGGCTTGTTTTTTAAGTCCGTGGTGGCTCCAATTTACCTTTAAAATAAAACAGCCGGGGCTGGAGAGATGGCTCAGTGTTAAAGCGCTTGCCTGCAAAGCCTACCGACCTGGGTTTGATTCCCCCCAGTACCCACATTAAGTCAGATGCACAAAATGGCACATGCATCTGGAGTTCCTTTGTAGTGGCTAGAGGCCCTAGTGCAACCATACTCTGTGTTTCTCTCTGTCTGTGTTTCTCTGCTTGCAAATAAATAAATAAAATATATTTTTTAAAACATCTGAAAAAGGGGCTGGAGAGATTGCTCAGTGGTTAAGGCACTTGCCTCCAGTGCCTAAGGCCTAAGTGCCCTCGGTTCAATTCCCCAGTGCCCACATAGGCCAGACCCACAAGGTGGTAGCCCTGGTTCTCTCTCTCTCTCTCTCTCTCTCTCTCTCTCTCTCTCTCTCTCTCATTCTCTCTCTCTGTGTATCTCTGCTTGAAAATGAATAAAAATATTAAAAAATAAATAAATAAATAAATAAAAAGAAAACATCTGAAAAAGAGCTTACTACTTTTTCTAGATGGAACATGGCTTAAAACCTTCTATAGTAGTAAATTAATGTCACTGGTAAGCATGGTGCTAGGTCCTTTCTCCACCACTCACCTTGAAATCACTGAATCAATCTTCAAAAACCCATACTCTCATTACTGATTCTGTTGGGCTAATTGGATTTAAGTCATTCCTCACTAATAATGGAATGAAACACAGCAGCGATTTTTATCTCACTTTCTTCTGGACTCTGGCTTCCTTTAAACATGTCTTCACGAGATTTTTTTTTATTTTTCACTGATAACAAGAGAAGTTTAAACCAGATTACTTCCTTGGCAACCTGTTAATAATTGCCAGGATATAGTACAAACTGTCCTTCAAACAATGTACCCCCTGGTCTTCACCCTGGGTCGTCCTTCAGGCCACTTCTGAAACTTACTGAAGGAAATCAAGTCTGTCTTTCCATTCTGTCTTGGTGTATGTGCTTCAACCCCACCCCACCCCCAAAACTCAGAATGATCTTAGAGCATGTTTTAATAACAAGGCTTCAAATGTCCAGGACTCCATAGGAGACTTGTATGGGGGAAGCTGCCTTATGTGTTTGTATTAAGCTCCGAGTGCTAGTTCCATTTCAACCACAGTGTACATCCTTAGGATGGAGAGGCAGTGCCTGGGTCCAGGCGGAGTGAGTCCTTGCAAACTTGAATGGGCAAACTTGGAAAAGGCAGGTTTCACTTGGCCGTGGTCCCAAAGGTGCATCTGTACCAGGGGCTTTTGTCAGGATGAATGATGGTGCTGAGTAATTTTAGGAAAGCAATTCATCTGCCAAAATGTGACTGCCAAAATATTCCAAAGAATGTCATTTAGCACCTCAGTGTAATTTGACTTTCTGACTTTAGAAATAAAGGAAAAGGTACCTTCTGGCTACTCTGTTTTTCCAGTGTGTTTTAGCTTGCAGGACAGGCCACTGTCATCACCCTCATCACTCCCAGGACCTAGAGGAAGAATGTATTTCTTGTCTTCCAGCTACCACTTTCTCTTCACCCCCCCTTCACTTTTTCTTAAAGCAATGCCAAGTTTGCTCACTAAAAAAAAAAAAAAAAAAACCTGACTAAAGCCAAATGAGTAGCATCAGTACTAAATGCAAATATGCTAATTGAGATCAAATACAATTCATAGTGGCCATCTTATCATATGCAAAATTATTTTAATGACACTTGAAAAGTATCTGTAGAGCATGCTGCCAGGAGCATTTAAGGCATACATTTAATACATTTAAGGCAATCACATGAAGTATATGAAATCACAGACTGTAATATCCTGTAACTCTCTTAATTTTAAAAACTCAGTTTACAAATATATACCAATATTTTTCTCACTTTTAATCACTCCCCCACTGTTTTAGCATAAGAGCTAGAATAACCTAAAACACACACAGCAAGTCTGTCACACAGATCTGGGGAACAACAACAACAAAATGTATGATGAAAAGAATTTTCAATATAATCTGAAACAGAGTAGCAAAATATATGCAAGATTTCTAGATTCTAGCTACTAATAATTTTTGCTGAGAAATTTTTACTTTAAAGCAACTCTAAATGAAAATGCATATAATTAAGGGAAAGACCATTGCTTCAAACAGATTGACTGTCTTTAACAAGCTTCTCTCTTTCTAGCTGCTCAGATATGCTGTTTTTCCTAATTATCACCTTTTAAGGGCCATCTGGGCCCATTCCTCCCCATCAGGGGGCAATTCCATTTGCATTGTTCCTGGGTTTAGTCATGATCAAGTAGTCTGGTGGTGAAGTTCATTAGAAATCAGAGCAGAAGCATTCAACCCAACACTGCAAACCAAGTATCTGATACTGGGGTGCCTGCAGGCGAGATGATAAGCGCGCCCTACACATTCTCACATAACTAACAGGTCTTCAATGTGCATTGCCTGCTCCCTGACCAGGTACATAATGAAAACTTGATTAAGTCTCCTCACACAGCAAAATATTTCTCAATTAAGGCAACATAACTGGAGTCCCTTATGTCTTTTGGTTCAAAAGTCTATTAAAAACCCCTTTAATGGTCCCTCATTTAGCCCGCCATTCCCTAGCAATATACCACTTCCTTCCTGTAGAGAACACACAAGAATTATCCAAATTGTATTTTCTGCGAAACGAATGCACATTCCAGGAAAAAGCATGTCCAACCCACAGGCCAATGCTGACTAACCATGGGTTTCAAAGGCTTTCATTCCCTTTTGTCTTCAACAAGGATCATCCAATACATTCTCTATAAACATGTTTGTGTGCCAAAGTCACGCATGGCCTGTGGATGTGCAGGCCAGTTCTGGAAGCTCACTTCCACAGAGCTGATAATTCAAGGCATTCCTGTACAAGGTTCCTGTCTCATCCCTCAGAAGGTCTGATACATACAATACAGGAAATCGTTACCTGCCTCCTCTTGCAATTTCTGTGCCTGGCTTGCCTATCTTAATCTGAGATGCCAGCCTCTGGAGATGGAGGAGGCCAGCACCACGCTGAGCCTTATGGCCTCTACAACTACACCTTAGTGTTGCAAATGAAAGCAGCTGCAGGGACCCTAATCTACGCAAGGCAGGTGTAGCCCTGGGCTGAACCACCAAAATCCTGGTCTGGGCAACACCATGGCCTGCTGGCACAAACTGTGTCCTATGGATCTTGGGGGGCAGTTGAGAGGAGGGGGATCTAACAATTGGGGTGGGAAGACAGTTTCCTCCCAGGACCCACTTCCTGGCTGCAGGTACCTGTGCCTGCCCACACTGGTCCTCGCCAGCTGCCGCACTTTCTTCTCACGTGTGGCATCACATAGAAGAATGTGGAAATCTGGTCTCTGGAGTCTGACCCTCATGGATTGCAGAATAGAAACGACAGCACTCGAGTCATAGGACTGTAAGACAGGAATATATATATGAAGGGTCTCAGCACAGAGGACATCCATGCCCTAAGGCCTGTCTTAGGGAAGATGTCTTCTCCCATCTCAGGGAATGATGACTTTGGTTGCTGTTTTGTTTTGTTTCTTCTGAGGTAGGATCTTTCTCTAGCCCAGGCTGACCTGGAATTCACTAGGTACTCTCAGTATGGCCTCTAACTCCTCCTACCTCTGCTGGGATTAAAGGCATTCCCAGCCACCATGCCTGGCTGGGCATGATGATTTGATGCTTAAGTTATATACTGTTTAACAGAGGAGGTTATTGAAAACTCAGAATCTTGGCATGTTATTAGAGTGAAAGTTTGTCATTAACTGTCTTTCTTGAAAGTAGAAGGTGCACTTTAAAATCTAAAAGCCACTACGTGAATTTTGAAAGATAAATGACAAATATTTTCAAACATTAAAGGTTTCTGGATTATTTTTAAATTTATTTTTTTATATTGTATCCATTCTATATTCTTTTTCTAGTCTTTACCTTTAGAAAACACATAATGGGCTCCCCTCCACTTTTCAATTCTCACAGAATTGTTGAGTTTTTATAAAAGTATAAAATTTGAAACAAGTGCAGAAAGTCTGTAAATGTTCCAGAAATGCTAGGCTACACTTTCCACACCCATTACTTCTAACAATTTCACAAGAAAGAACACATTTTCGTGAGTCGTGTGATGTTTTAGCAACAAGACTCCTATGGGCTTTAATGGAAGTCACACAGCTAAAACTCCATGCACCACTTTGAAAATTTAAGAGTAATTGCTAAGTCCCCCTTAGAGGGTCATAGAAATATTAAAAATCAAAGTATTTTGCTAAGAACTCCAATTATGCCTGAAGGTTTACATCAGATTTTATAAAATGATTGGTCACATATATAATGTACTCTAATACCATTTTATTGGCTGGTTGTTTTCTTTATGAAAGAAGGTCTTTGTGAAGACTTCTGAACAGAAACACACAATACGGTGAACTTGAAGTCACTTAAACTCATGGCCTCGTCTTAAAGGGGTGGTAGGCATGAGAAATAAATGGACTTGGGACATTTTATCTTGTTATTTGTCACTTCAGAGGGGATCACTTTGTTCACTGCATCACCAGGCAGGCTGGCTTTCAGAAAGACATTAAACGATGTCCCTAAACAGTATGGTCTACAGAACTCTCACCTTAGCACCCCTGTGACTAGCTCGGAGGACTGTCCTCTATAGGAGAGGAGGCAGTAACCTTGGCTTGAAAACCTCTGGCCTACTGGAACCTCTGACTTCTTCAAGACTCAAGAATGTTCATTAATTAGATGAAATCCAGTTCTTCCATTTCAATTTATTTCCATTTTAAATAATTTCAAACCAACAGAGAAGCTTCAAGGATTTAAAAAAAAGCCTGACTCTCCAAGATCCAATTCAACAATCACATTCGTGTTGATGCTTCCCTAGACAGTAAGTTATAACCCTATCTCCTGCAGAACTTGGTTGATAGACAGACAATCAGATTCTTTCATAATTGTCTTATGTTATAGCTCTGGTCAAATATAATCAAAGAGGGCTGGAGAGATGTTAAGTGGTTCAGTGGTTAAGGCACTTGCCTGCAAAGTCTAATGACCTGGGTTCCATTCCCCAGTACCCAGGTGAAACCAGATAGACAATAGTGACTAGAGGCCCTGACACACCCATATTCTCTCCTCTCTCTCTCTCTCTCTCTCTCTCTCTCTCT
Source organism: Zapus hudsonius (assembly GCA_004024765.1). Classification (NCBI taxonomy): domain Eukaryota; kingdom Metazoa; phylum Chordata; class Mammalia; order Rodentia; family Dipodidae; genus Zapus; species Zapus hudsonius. The sequence continues at coordinate 17,601 of PVHP010019376.1, forward strand.
CTCTCTCTCTCTCTCCTTGCAAATAACTAAATGAAAATATTTAAAAATATGAAAAGTTAAAAAATAGAGCTGGGTGTGGTGGCACACACCTTTTAATTCCAGCACTCAGGAGGCAGAGGTAGGAGGATTGCTTTGAGTTTGAGGCCACCCTGAGACTACATAGTGAATTCCAGGTCAGCCAGAGTCAGAGTGAGACTCTACCTGAGCGGGGAGGGGGAGGAGAGAAAAACTAAAAATATATACATAATTACAGAGAAAAAATGAAAAGTTTCAGAACAATTCAAATGATCTCCTTTCCTGGGAAAGAGGATCAAGTGCAGGACACAGTGAAACAAACAAATGCACGCAGCAAGGTGACACAGGCAAACAGGCCATCTGTTGATTTGGTCCAGGCTCGATGCCAATGTGAGCAAGGTTTCCAGCTAGTGACAGAAACCCAGGTGGTCCATCCTAGACCCCCCACGGGACTCTGAGGGTAGGTAGGCATCCCATATCTATGCTACTGGTCAGGAGGAGGCTAGGTGGGGAATAGAGGCTTTCACAGGCAAGGCAGTGCTCCCGAGAATCCTCTGGGACACAATGGTATTCTGTGATGGAAGGACACTAGGTAACTCAAGGTCTGACATAAGCATAAGCGGAATAAACTGGTCTCACTTTAGCCCTGGCTGACCTGTGTTAAAATGAAAATGACCACCAGGGAGACGGCTCTGAAAAGAAAGGTTTAATAGGAGGAAAGGGAACCCCAGCTCCAGGCTAGCTCCCAAGAAGGGAGAAGCCCAAAACCCAGATCAAGATCTGGCTTTTAAGGTGGATGTTTAGCTTGGGGGAAGGGAACCAGGTGGTCAGTAGTTTTCAGCATCAGGAAGGACAGTACCTCCCGCCAGACAGAGACACAGCAGGTGGGGGGTGTTGTCTCCAGTTCTGGAGGTGAGATCTCAGTGAAACTTCTCCTGAGGCCAGCTTGGGGAGGGGATGGGGTGCAGCCTGAATCTCGACCTAACAACCTGGAATTTACTCTGTAGTCCCAGGATGGCTTTGAACTCACAAGGGATCCTCCTATCTCTGCCTTCCTCCTGAATGCGCAGATTAAAGGAATGTGCCACCATGCCTGGTAAACTTTCTGTAAATTGGAAGAAGCTCTGAGTGGACGTCTTGAGAAGGTGTAGAGGTAGATGATTTTCTGCAAGGAAAGCCTTCCCTTTGCTGTCCAAATGCAAAGCCACAGTCAAGCTCCCCCTTTCACAAGGAGGATATGGCCGCCCTGGGAAAGATTCCAAGCAAGTAGGCAAGGGCTCCTATGAGGATGGAAATGAGGGAGAAAAACAGATAGGGACTCGGAGCCCATTCGCTGTGTTTATTGCAAAAATCATTTCAAAATAAAGTCTCTTTACAGAGAGAGAGAGAGAGAGAGAGAGAGAGAGAGAGAGAGAGAGAGAGAGAAATAAAGAAGTGGGAAAAGAAACATTAGCCGGGCCTGGTGGCACACGCCTTTAATCCCAGCATTGGGAGGCAGAGGTAGGAGAATCACCATGAGTTTGAGGCCACCCTGAGACTACACAGTGAATCCCAGGTCAGCCTGGGTTAAAGCAAGACCCTACCTCAGAAAAAAAAAAAAGAAGAAGAAGAAGAAGAAAAGGAAAAAAAACTGCCTCCCCTTTGGTGGGCTAACTTCAAGTTGTCACTACCTGTGAAAATGACAACCCATTTGTTCAGGCCAAGTAATGAATGCAAAAGTTTTTCAGCCCAATTAATGGAAAACTACAAACTGAACATTGTAAATAGTTAAGGTAAATTTGCCCCAAGAAGATAAGGAGGTCATTTAGTGCTATTTAATGTCTGTTTAGCATATCACTATCCCTGGCTGACCCAGGAATCACTTTATAGTCCAGGCTAGCTTGGAACTCATGGCCATCCTCCTCCTTCAGCCTCCTGAGTGCTGGGATTACAAAGTATGATCCAACATTCCCAGCTTTAGTATTATTTAATTAATAATACACACAACTATTTAGGATGCTTTTCTTCATACTTGGACCTGTGACCAAATGTGTTCCTTGAATGGAGTTTAATAATTAGCTTTGGAATTTTTATTCATAACTAATGGCTGGAGGAATCCACAGAAGCTCTTTCTTCCAATTCCTCCCAAACACTCCCCTCCCTCCCCTCCCGTCACTTTGCCACTTTGGAAAGAGAAGAAATATGGCTTGTATAAAGTGGGTTGTGGTTCCTCATTAGGTGACATTTCGACAGCTGTGTCATTTGCAGATATAACAGGTCTGTGTATCACCGCCCCTGCACAATTACTCAGATCATCATCTGAGGAGCTGTAAGAGTGATTCATGAGGAAAGAAAAGAAGTCCCAGCACAGTGGCATCTAGTAACACTGGTAAACAGCAACGCAGACCTGCCATGTGAGGGGACTTCAGCAGAAGCCGGAACAAAAAAAGTTAAAGAGGTTGTGACAGTCACAGCAACATGTATCCAGGACAGAGTTCAACAATTTCAGTGAAAGAGCTCTCTTCCAAGGAGCTGGATATGAAACAATCCAAGCAGGCTAAAATATTTTCAGTGAGGAAAAAATGCAACATAAATGCTAACTTGTCATTAATAGGACTATAGTTTGTACTGAGAGGTCGTCAAGGAATGAATACTAAGGCACTATCGTGGACTTTCTGTTTTTAAAGAGTTAACCTAAATTAAAACATCAGGAGAGGGAAGTATTTCACACCTGCTCTTGCCACCTACTTTTTCTTTAATTATGCAAAAGATGATTGTAACAAACCCACTATGTAAATCTTCTCAAACAAAAAAAGATAATAATACTTTCCTGATTTGGGTTTGGTTGCAGAAAAGGCAAATTGGTGCATAATTAACAATTTGTTGGTGCAAATTCATCTGCATCTTTTAATTGGTGTTAATTAGATTAGGACTAAAATTTCTTTAATCCTTTATCTTGCCTTTTTTGATGCAAACTAATTTTCTCAGCTGGATGTCAAAGTTTCCTATTAATTACACTTTTCTAACTGGAGCCTCTACAGCAAAGAAGCCTCAGACATGCAGAGCCTCAGACCAGCTTTTCAGGAGAATCTGACACAGTGAGGATCTTGGGAGATAGCTGCCCTATTCAATGGTGATTCAAGACATCCACAATTAGCAGCTCCTGACTGCCCCAAACAGGAAACCTCAGCTCAGAGCATTTGTCAGCTGTAAATAACACCCTGTAACTTAACTCTGCCACCGTGCAGATGTTAGAGTCTGAAACAAGGACAAAATGTTCAGCCTTATGGCTAAGGAATAACCTTTTTGTAAATCCCAAGAATATCCGTATACTGGTTCTCTCTATTAACCACAGCCCATGCAAAAATACCGGTATACCAGTTCCAATGGAAGGCACACACCCGTGTATGGCATCTTGGCGAATTAAGTTCCACGTTTCATATGATCTCAAATATTACAGCCTTTCTACAGCAGTAAGCATGCCGGGAGAAAAAGCCACAAAATACATTCAATATCGTTTATGGCAATATGACCTGAAATAAAATTTTATGTAGTCAAGGATTTTTGATAGTTCTTATCCATTGCCTTCCTCTCACCATGTGAGGGTGATGATTGAAACCCGATGTGTGCCGGAGGAAAAAAAAAAGACTATAAAAGATTTTATGTACAAATAAAACAGTAGCCATTAAGTTTTGCTATGATGTCTGAGTAGATATTCAGCATGAAAACATGATGAAACAACTGTAAACTGATTGTGATCAAATGTAATTACAATGACTTGTCTCCAGTGAATGACATGAACTAAATACAGTCACAGACTTCCAAAATTACTTTGGGCAAGAAACCAAGAGAACACTATATCCTTTCTTCACTAAAGGCACCTTGCCAACTAAATCGCAAACACACAGGCTTTAATAACCGCGGCCAAAAAAGCACTTGGGAACTCATTATGGAAATGTTTAAAACACAGGCGCACACACGCACACACGTGTGCTCATATTTGATAAAAAAAAAAACCACCTCTTTTATATTAATGTAATTCCACTGAAAAAGCCACATGTTTGAGATTTTTTAATTGGTGCTCCCCAGAAGTAAATCCAGGGAGTGATAGGCAATTACAAGCCCCCCCTTTTTTTCTTTTTTCTTTTTTTTTTCTCTTCTCAAAGTCAGTGTATTTGGCTGCCTTTCCTGGCATCTTTATTTTGGAAAGCTTGTAAGAAAATCTACTTGAAGATTATTATGCAGCTAAAAGAAAACAATGGATTCTGAAGCAATCTTAGCTTTTCAACATGCCAACGCAGGTGGGCTCTCTCTACCCTTTCTTACAACCTGCTATAATGGGTTTTCCTGGTAAACAGAAAAAAGAATGCCTAGTAGTCCTGGGCTCAAGACTAGACAGTGTATGGCTGGAAGAGGTCCAAGAACTGATGGATTCATGAACTGAGTGTACGGGGTGAGATCTCATCTTGCTCCTCAACTCTGATGTCTCTAGTTCTAAAATAGGAGTATGAGCAAGAGAAGAGCTGGGCATGGTGGCATATATCTGTAATCCCAGCACTTAAGAGACAGAGGCAGGAAGATCACCTCAAGTTCTAGGCCATCAGATGCTAGATAGTGAGATCCTGTCACGCAAACCAAACCAGAAGTAAACAACAAGAAAGCAACTGGGCATAGTGACACATGCCTTTAGTCCCAGCATTTTGGATTGGGAGGATCACCATGAATTTGAGGCCAGCCTGGAGCTACAGAGTAAATTCCAGGTCAGCCTGAGCTAGGGTGAGACAATGCCTCAAAAAAATCAAAATAAATAAGATAAAATGTACTGTCTCCTGAAGAGGAGACATTAGGAAAACTCATCTCACACTTTAGGCAGGAATTCTAGGAGTTGGGGAAGAAGGTGGCACACTTGTAGGCATGAGCAGCATAGCACTGACAGAGTTCAAGTTCAAGACAGAATAACTTGAAGAGCACACAGGAGGCAGTTTCCTCCCAGCTAAGGCACACCCTGCATGTTGGGCCATGTATGCACAAGACAACCCCATTCGCATACAAACGACTGCTGTGTGTCCTTCCACAAGAGGTGCTATACATGTTTAGTCAATAATGGGTCCTCTGCACAGGTGCTCACACTCATAATCTATGCAGTGCTAGTATGCTTACCTTCCTCCCACAAGATCTTAAAACCAACCAGCCTGCCTGTCTTCTTACCTTCCTTCTTCCCTCCTTCCTTTTCTCCCTTCTTCCTTTCCTTCTTGCCTCCTTCCCTTCCTCTCTTCTTACCTCTCTCCTCCTTCTCTCTCCACCTATTGAGTGCTGGGATTACAGAGCTGTGCCACCACTGCCAGTTCATGTTTGGCTGGGGATTGAACCCAGGGCTTTGTGTATGCTAGAAAAGCACTCTACCAACTGAGCTATATCCCTGGCCTTCTCTTTGGTTTTTTGAGATAGAGTCTCATGTAACCCAGGCTGGCCTCAAATTACTCTGTAGTTGAGGATGACTTTGAACACCTGTCCCTCCTGCCTTCACCTCCCAAGTGCTGAGATTACTGTCCTGTGCCACCTCCTGCAAAGTTCCTACAAACTGTATTTTTACTTCATTTAAAGCTTCTTAACCTGGAGCTGGGGAGATGGCTCAGCCATTGAAGGCTTGCAAATCCTAAAGGCCTGGGGTTGAATTCCCCAGCTACCCATGTAAAACCTGATGGGCATTCATTTGCAGTGGCAAGAGAACCTGGCACACCCATACACATGCACCCATGTACAAACACATGTGTAAAACTTACTTAATCTGTCCTATGGTCTCCCATTATCCTTTACCTGGGGAGATGTCCTAAACTCAGCATCCTTACCCAAGGACAAAGGTATTTTTCAAGTTCACTGGTGTCATGGTTTGATCCAGGTGTCCCCTACAAACAAATGAATGTGTTCTCAGTGATCAATCCTCAGCTGATAGCAGTTCGGGAATTAGAACCTTGCTAGATCTGTGTTTTTGGGAGTGGGCTTATGAGGTTATAAACCAGCTTCTGCTTGCCAGTGGGTGCTTTTTTTGTTTGTTTGTTTGTTTAGTTTTTTGAGGTAGGGTCTCGCTCTAGCCCAGGCTGACCTGGAATTCACTATGTAGTCTCAGGGTGGCCTTGAACTCATGGCAATCCTCCTACCTCTGCCTCCCGAGTGCTGGGATTAAGGGCATGCGCCACCATGCCCAGCTTCGCCACCACGCCCCGCTTTGCCAGTGTTTGACACACCTTCCTGCCGCTATTTCCAGTGCTGTGGCGAAGGTGATGTCCACCCCTCTGCTCATGCCATCATTTTCCCTGCCAGGATGGAGTCTCCCCTCGAGTCCGTAAGCCTAATAAACCCCTTCTTCCACAAGCTTCTTTTGCTTGGGTTCTTTCTGTGCAGCAACTAGAAAGCTGCCTGCAACAACTGGTAATAATACTTCTACGAAATCTGCTCCTCCAGGCCACCAATGACCTCCATGCTGCTAAATCCAGTGGCCGACCCTCTAACTTTAGTACCCAGTCCCAGCAGCAGTAGTGAGACAGAGCAGGAAGGAGCTAGTATCTTTCAGGCAGTTTCAGTTAGAAATTGAGGCCCAAGCCGGGCGTGGTGGCACACACCTTTAATCCCAGCACTTGGGAGGCAGAGGTAGGAGGATTGCCATGAGTTCAAGGCCACCCTGAGATTACATAGTGAATTCCAGGTCAGCCTGGACTAGAGTGAGACCCTACCTCAAAAAACCAAAATAAATATATAAATAAATAAAAATAAAATTATGGTTAAAGAAGAAGAAGAAAATGAGGCCCAGAGAGAACCAGGAGATGTCATTCCTCATGCCATCTCTCCTGGCAGAACTGGAACTCACCTCTGTCCAAGAATGATCTACAGTGTCCCCTGTTGCCCACAGTCTAACACACTACCAAGTGAACTGACTCAGGTAGGCTAGCCCTGGGGTCCACCCTCCAAATTACTAAACAAATAGGTCTTCCCCTTGCACACCAGAACCTGGCACCATAAAGGATTCTGTCTGCTTCCTTTCTGGGTCCTTTCTTCCTTTACTTAGACTAGAGAGGGATCCACATGAGACTGTGAGTCTGACTCCCTCTCACTCAGCCTGCCTACGTGTAGGGGGGTGTATACTACAGTTTCTTGGTCTGGGGGAACTTTTCTGCTTGACTCTGCTTTATAATTTGGGATAGTTTCTCCCTTAATTCCATATATAACCTTCCTATGGTCTCTGAATCTACCACATACATAGTTACACTCTGGATCCACCTGGTTGCTCTCACGAACTCCTCTCTTAACTTCCTGTTTTGGTCAGCTTCCTAGTTGCTGCGAAGAAAGAACCCAAGCAAAAGCGGCTTGTGGAGGAATGGGTTTATTAGGCTTACGGACTCGAGGGGAGACTCCACCTGGCAGAGAAAACGATGGCATGAGCAGAGGGGTGGACATCACCTCTGCCACAGCACTGCAAACAGCAGCAGGAAGGTGTGCCAAATACTGGCAAGGGGAAGCTGGCTTATAACTCCATAAGCCCACCCCCAACAACACAGCTTTATTGAGGTTGTAAAACCCAAACTGCCATCAGCTGAGGATCGATTTATCAGAACACATTCATTTGTTTGTGGGGGACACCTGGATCAAACCATGACACTTCCCTCCACAGGAAAGCACATGGTACGTGTCATGTGTATCTCTTCCAAGCCTCTCTTCAAAAGCCACTGTTTCTTTTACCTTTCCATGCACTCCTGGCTCCTCCTTCAGAAGCCTCAGTTTCTCTCATAGGTACCACATGCGTGTGGCTCCATCTAACCTCTGTTGAAAAGCCTCAGTTTCTCTTAAATGATGAACTACTTTCCATGTGCTGTGGCCTTACTCACATTTTTCTCTAAAACTTCAATTTTTCTTAAGTATGTTCTCCACATGAGAACATGTTCTAGCCTTCTGTCCCAGATTCCCTTAAATAAACTCCACAATTTGTGATTTCACCCTAAATAAACTTAATGATTCATAATTTGTCCTTTTTCAGTCCATTTTTATTAAAGATAGGGCAGAACCTAAAATTGGGGCTCATAAATCTGGGAGACCCGTCCTGAACCTCAATATCCCTCATCAGTAGCAGCAGGTAGCACACTTGTTTCCTGCAGCCAACCCCTGCCATCTTGCTCTGTTTTCACTTGCTTCTCTGGCCATCATCCTGTGCTATGGCTCACTGTTCAATGACTCTTTTTGGTGTGTCTCCTTCCATGGGAAAACTTCCTCCCCCAGCCCAGTGCTGGAGTAACCCAATCAACCCTGGAGCCAGTGGAAGGGACTCCACTCATCCTCTGGGCTTTAACATCTTTGACTAGCATGTGCTGATCTCTATCTAATTCTGACCTCACTCAACTGCCTACTGACCTTGAAGGTAGATTTCTAGTAGCTGCCTCAAGCTAACAAGCCCAAAGCTGAATGCTCAACCTCCCTCCTCCCAACATGCTCCACTCTCACCAACCCTATCTCAGTGGCAACCAGCTCTTTCCTTCCAGTCATTCAAGCCAAAAACCTAAACATGCTTCTTTGAGTCCTCTTTTCTTTCCAACTAAGAAACATTTGATCCACCAGAAAATCTCCTTGGTTCAGCTTTAAAATATACCCCAAATGCATCTAGCCATTTCTCATGCTGGTTTGAGCCACCATCAGTGCTCACTGGCTCCAGGTAGCCACTACCTTCTCCCTGCCTAGTCTCCCTGCTCCATACACATCTGCCAGATTCATGAGTGACAGCTGCAAATCCCCCTGGAGCCATGACTGCCAGCATCTGGTCTGCAGCAACTTTATGGGTTAAGAGCATAACATTTTTCACACAGGTTTTGAAATAAAATTAACAGTGGAGAAAACCGAGGTAAGGCATTTTGCTGCTATTTCTATTCTATTATAGCCCCCTGAAATATGCTAAGTGATATAGAGGAGAGCTCCACAACTCAAGACTCTTACAACGAGGATGTAAATGTCCAGACACAGGCAAAGAAGGATGTTTCCAAGAACTCACCTGCAACATTCACAATGGAAAGAGGAAAGAGAAGATCAAAGGCAGAGTCCATCAGAGTCATGTGACCTGCAAGATGGCTTTTTTCTTTTTCTCATGTATCCCAGGCTACTGATCTTAAACTCACTATGTAGCATAGGATGACCCTGAACTTCTGATCTTCCTGTTTCCACCTCCCATATGTGGGATACATAGATATGTACCATAATGCCTGGTTCATGTGGCACTAAGGATGCCCTCTGCATGCGAGGCAAGCACTCTACCAACTGGATTACCATGCCCAGCCCCTGAGATGTGCTTCTTGAAGTTTAGAAACAAGAACACATGTATCTTATTCACAATCTGCTTTTAAAATGGTTCGGGAGAGCTGAAGAAATTGCTCAGTGGTTAAGGCACTTGCCTGAAAAACCTAAGGACCTGGGTTCAATTCTCCAGTATCCATGTAAAGCCAGAAGCACAGGTGGTGCATGCATCTGGAGTTCATTTGCAGTGGCTGAAGGCCCTGGTGCACCCATTCTCAGTTTCTCTCTCCTTCTCTCCATATACATATACATATACATATACATATACATGTCTCTTTCTCTCAGAAAAATAAATAATAAATAAATAAAAAATTTTAAATGTTTTAGGGAATTTTCCAATAAGACCAGGGCAGCATTGCCATACCAAAAATTTTATACACAAAACCAGGTGTGGTGGTTCACACCTTTAATTTTAGCACTGAGATAGGATTGCCATGATTTCCATGCCAGTCTAGGCTACAGAGTGAATTCCAGGTTAGCTTGGAGACAGGTTAGTGAGACTTTGCCTCAAAACAAACAGGACCAGGGAGATGGCTCAATGGTTAAAGGCACTTGCTTGCAAAGTCGGCCAGCCCAGGGTTCTATTCCCTATACCCATGTAAAGCCAGATACACAAAGTGGCACTTGCATCTGGAGTTCATTTCAGCAGCAAGAGGCTCTAATGTTCTCTCTCTCTCTCTCTCTCTCTCTCTCTCTCTCTCTCTCTCTCTCTCTCTCTCTCTCTCTCTATCTCTATCTCTCCCTTGAGAACAAATGAAAAGCTATATTCTAAAAAACCAAAATGTCACATACTGAAAATTTTTTTTTTTTTTTTTTTTGGTTTTTCGAGGTAGGGTCTTGCTCTAGTCCAGGCTGACCTGGAATTCACTCTGTAGTCTCAGGGTGGCCTTGAACTCATGGCAATCCTCTTACCTCTGCCTCCCGAATGCTGGGATTAAAGGCGTGTGCCACCACGCCCGGCTCTTAAAAAAATTTTAACTATATAGTTTTCAAATTAAGTCTAAAGGGCTAGAGAGATAGCTCAGCGGTTAGGGGCACTTTCCAATACCCACATAAAGACAGAGGCACAAAGTGGAGCATGTGTCTGGAGTTCCTTTACAGTGGCAGGAGGCCCTGGCACACCCATGTTCTCTCTCTCTCTTTCTCTCTCTCTCTCTCTCTCTCTGATGTTGCACCTCTGAGGAGGTGTAACACAGGTGAGGGAAATTAGTCTCTGCAAAAGGGCAGTCTCTGTCTCACACATCCCTTCCTACGTACAAGTTTGTGACCATCACCTCCCCACCAGGCTTCTGCTATAACTTTCTATTTTGAGCTTTTCTGTTTCAGTCTTTCGCTGGCTTCCACCAAGCACTTCGATCTACCCTTCCCACTTCTGTGGACTCATCTTTCTAAAATGCAGCCACATGCATCCTTCTCCTGGCTGAAACCTTCAGAGGCTGCTTCGAACTCAGTGTGCCATCCAGGGCCTCACATCTAAGTACTTCCAGCCTGGCTTCCCTGTGTCTCCCACTGCTCTAGAGTTTGTATTACTCACCTGTCACAGGTCCTGCACATCTACACACCATCTGTGCTATTACTGACTTAATATTCTTCCCTCAAACTGACTCACTAGATTTTTTCAGTCCTGGGGATGAACTTGGCTTTGTGTATGCTAAGCAAGCACTCTATCACTGAGCTATTTCCCCAGTCCTCATTTTCTTCTTCTTCTTCTTCTTCTTCTTCTTATTATTATTATTATTATTATTATTATTATTATTATTGAATTATAATGGGACAGCAACACACTCCAGTGATTTGGGCTTGCTGTTTGCAGACAATGAACACAGATGATGAACACTGAGGACGTGTGTGGTCCAGTATCCCCAGTGAACCCAGACCCAGTACACTCCCATAGGTGGGTGGTGGGCTGAGGGTAGAAAGTGCCCATGGTTTAGCTGAGATCATGCCTTAATTCTACAATTAACCAGTGTTTGTTTTTGTTGCTGTTGTTGTTTTGTCTAAAAACAAACCACACAATTCCCAAAGTCCCAAGTAGAGAAAATTTTCTCAAATGTGAAATGTTCAGACACCCTTGTTTTTTATTTGAATAGTTGGAAGAAAGCATATCCAGAAAGGATTTTATAAATCCTTTTAATAAATCCAATTAATGTTGAGTGATAGATGCCTGTTTTCAGAGCACATGTCTAAAAATGGCAGGCAAATTATGTATCAGAAAATGAAAAAACTGATGGCACACACTGTTAAATCCCAGCACTGGGGAGGCAGAGAGGTAGGAGGATGGCTAGGAGTTTGAGGCCATGAGTGAATTCCAGGTCACCCTGGGCTAGAGCGAGACTGTCGAGGGGGAGAAAGAAAGAAAATGATAAACTGAACAGGACAGTCTACCTAAAGTAATTAGTATAGTGAACACTTTTGTAGTACCAGGGATGGAACAAGGGCTTTGTGCACGTAGAGAAGCCCTCTAACACTTAGCTAAACCCCAGCTAGGCAGTGAACATCTTTTAGGTCTCACTTGCACACATGGAGATTTCTAATAGGTCTCTTACTAAAATAATGTGATGAGAAAATAAACCCCCAAGGAAGCCTACCAGATTGACTAAGCCCAAACTTGTCTTGCAATTCTAAGAACTGTCTCTAGTTGGGAGACATGCAGTGTACAGGGCAGAATAGTTTGGATTGTAACAGTTCTCAGCTAAAAATAGAGATCTTTATGGGGAATGAAAAAGAAACTTTCTGATATCTGTGCAATTGAAGACAGCTCTCAGGAAATCAGAAATATCCTTCACAGGTGAAGAAAAGAAAGCAATGAATTGAAATTGCACCCAACTGGATGTGTCCTATCTGGAGAAGTAGGCTTCCTAAGGAGAGCCAGCTTTTTCTAGGCTTGTGGGTCCCACTGACTTTTTTTTTTTTTTTTTGACATAGGGTCTCACTAAGTTGCCCAAGCTGGCCATAAACTCATTCCATAGATTAGGTTGCCTTTGAACTTGTGTTCTCTTGCCTCTTAGCCTCCTGAGTGCTAGGATTTATAGGCATGAACCACCATGCTGGGGCCCCACTGATTCTTAAAACATGACTATGAAAAGAGGCTGGGAATTGTTTTTATTATTGAGAACTTTACTATATGAACATATTGCATATTGATCATATTTGTTACACTCATATCCCCTCCTCCAGCCCTCATTCCACTGATGACACTCTTCAGTGGAATTATCAGTATTTACTGGGGGGGGTCATGAATTTATCAGTCAGTCTTTATGGGGTGGGGACAACCCCTCAGAATACACCTTCCCACCCTGTGGCTTTTACATTCTTTTGTCTCCTTTAGCAGTGTTCTCTGAGTCTTGGAGGCATATTATGAATCTCCTTTTGTGCTAAGCTCTCAGCAGCCTCTGGTTTTCTGTTCTGATGAGTTTTGAGTGTCTTCAGCATCTCCCTGGAGGTTTTCAGGCAGAGTGAAAGCAGCACTCATATTTAATCTAAGGTTGGGTGTTTTTGTGAAGGGAGGGAGGGATAAAAAGAAGGAAGGAACTGGGGAGGGAAATGAAAGGATGGGGGGACATATACAATAAGCTAAACCAAATGAATCAATACCATAAAATATATACTTGCAATTCTTGAGGAAGCTGTGGGCATCGTTTGCTAAGAGGACCATGAATAGAATGGAAGGAAGCCTAACCCCAAGAAAAATTGCTCGGGCCTGTAATTCCCTATCCCAGTCATTGGTTACTTCCCACACTGAGTTGTTGATCAAAGAGACCCATGAGGTCCCCACAACAAGGCAGACTTTTGCCAAAGCTCTTGAATACCCACCCCAGGCCAAAGGTAAGACCCTATTGCTGAAGATACCACAGAGTGTCATCACACAACACCGAGAGACCCTGCTAGATCCAGAATGATAACCAGCTCCCAGATGGTAGCATGTGTAGTGATGGAAGGCACTAAATGAGCTGCCAGGGGAACTTGATCAATTATATTAGGAGAAAGAAGACACCACTGATATATAATATAGACTGATGCCATAAGAATGCTGAACACACGGCTGTATGGAAAAGAACAGCAAGTCAAGAAGTGCTCAACAGTACAATAGTGGCACTAAACATAGGGGGTAATCAATGGCTTACTTGTTGGCTAAGAGATCCACTCAGTGGTAAGGAACCCTTAACTGGAACTGGGATCAATGGCAAAATCTTATGGAGACCAAGAACCCAGGCTCCAAAGGAAAATTCCCACTACCAGAGAGCTATAAAGAGGCTACACCCAATATAATCTTGCCAAATTAGCAATGTGTATCTCATTTAACCTATACTGATTTCACTCTCCCATGGAGATTGTTTGTATTTTCCAGAAGGCAGCGAGAGCTGTGGTCAACCCAATTCCACCAACAAGACATGGAATGATGGCTAAATCCTGGCAGGAGATAAGCCACTCCTGGCCTATTATATAGGACCCAAATGAAAGTTGCGAGATAAACAAGAGACCACAGCAAGTCAGATACCCCATGAAAGGTCAATGGAGACAGTCACCAATGAAACCCAACACAACCCAAAGCAGAAGCCCAGAGACACTTAAGATCTCAACAATAAAGCAGACTTAAAACTCACCTACCATGACTCAGAGAACTGAGTGGAATAGGGAGCGGAAAGATTGTAAGAGTCATGGTGGGGGAGAATATCCAGATAATTTGACCCCCTCAGCAACACACAAAGGTGGGGGGACTGGCTACCTCTTGTGCAGTTCATAACACCCATCCCATGGATTGATCCAGTATGCCTACCAAGAAGGGCCCCTAGTGGGTTGGGGACAGAGAGAAGGGAATTGGGGGTACTACCACAAGATTTGCTCATACCATGTCTAATTATTGATAATAAAGATGTTTAAAAAAAAATAGAAGGAGCCAGGTGTGGTGGCGCACACATTTAATCCCAGCACTCAGAAGGTAGAGGTAGGAGGATCACCATGAGTTCAAGGCCACCCTGAGACTACATTGTGAATTTCAGGTCAGCCTGGGCTAGAGTGAGACCCTACCTCGAAAAACAAAAAAGA
>PVHP010019377.1:0-16448 GCA_004024765.1 Zapus hudsonius
ACTTGGGCCAGGAAGACCGGGATGAGTACTAAGATATACAGGATCCCTTGCCACAAGGACTAATACAGACAGCCCACGGAGGAGGATATACAACTGATCAGGGATGGGGAGGGGGGAATTGGGGAAGTCGGGATAACAACGCATGGTTTGCCCACTAAATAATGTAACTCATTATGGACAATAAATATTAAATTAAAAAGAAAGTCTAATGTACCCAGTCTTACATGAGATAGATTTATATTACTGCATTGTAGGACGAAAGTTTGAAGTTGACCTGAAGGATAGCATCTCGGCAATATAGCCTTCTGTGTGTTCAAGTTGAAGAGTGAGTACTCATTCAGATGGGGTTTTGTTCTGCAGGAGTAAAGTTAAGGTCTTTTTTTATGATCCTTTACCAAGCATAAACATGCCCTTTTAGTCAATGTTGATGTTTACTCATTACCTTCATAACTCTATTCCTTAGCATGCACTTATAACTCCATGAAACAATTCTACCACATATCATCTTGTCATGGTTTGTTCCAGGTGTCCCCCACAAACAAATGTGTGTGTTCTGGGTAATCTATCCTCAGCTGATAGCAATTTGGGTTTTATAACCTCGATGAAACTGTGTTGTTGGGGAAGGGCTTATGGGGTTATAAGCCAGGTTCCCCTTGCCAGTGTTTGGCACACCTTTTGGGCCACTGTTTGCAATGCTGTGGCAGAGGTGATGTCCAGCCCTCTGTTCATGCCATCGTTTTCCCTGCCTGAATGGAGTCTCCCCTCGAGTCCGTAAGCCAAATAAACCCATTTCTCTACAAGCCACTTTTGTTTGGGTTCTTTCTGCGCAGCAACTAGAAAGCTGACTGCAACAGTTTTGGTACCAGGACGTTGCTGCTAGAACCCTGATCTTGTGGCCTTGGGCTTTTTGAAGTGATCTGCAGAAGGAATATGGACAAATTGGAAAGCTTGTCCTAAGAGGTGCCTTGCATTGCTTTAAGTACAGCTTATTGAATCATTCTGGTCAGAGTTTAAAGACCTGAATGTAATGAGAACTATGGACTGTGAGATTTGGCTTATGAGGGTGAGAAAGAACTTTGTCAGGACTGTCTCAGAAGCAGTTTGCGTGTGAGGCTTGCTGCATTCTGCCTGCCTGTGTCCTGGAAACCTGTGCAGGGTTGTTTTACGTAAAGATGGACTGGTGTGAGCAGATGGAGATGGCACAGAAAGAAGATCTTTGGGTCAAAACTGCTGCCCATTCACCTGTAATTGTTTGAGAGATTACAACCACTGAGATTGGGCCAGCTGGTCTGCATTAGAACAACAGGAAGAATGTGGACTCTTTGAAGTAAGGGGCCTGAATGCTTTAATTCCCCCTGGATTAACAAATTGGTAGCCCACCTGGTTCTGTGTAGTATGGCAAATGCAAGAAGAGAAGGTCATTGGATTTGCAACACAGTTTTGTTTTTGAAAAATGGCCATCGGCATGTGAAGCAGGTGTGCAAGGTTGCCTACATGGAGCCCGATGGAGCCATGAGGATGAACTGTGGGTTGCAATGGAGACCCAAAGAATTCCAGGACTATGGATGGGTGCCAAGGCGAGCTGCCAGCACCGGATGACGTTTTCCCAGACTGTGAGTAGCCAAGCAGGAGGTGCAGAATTGAATCTCCAAGAGACTTGTGTTATTGGTTAGAATCATTGAACTGGGAGTTAGAGATTGATGGTGCCCTATTTGTTTTGAATCTTGTATTGGTCAATCTGTTTTTGCTGTGCCTCATGTTTTGCATTGTGAATATTCTGTGCCATTACAGGTTTATTTTTGGTATTATGGCTCAATTGAAAGCTGTGGGACTTAAGAGTTGAACTGAACACGTTGTATTTGCATCATGTATGATTATTAGTTTGTGGGGGCCAGGGGAGGACTGTCATGGTTTGATCCAGGAGTCCCCCACAAACAAATGGGTGTGTTCTGGGTTTTACAACCTTGATGGAGCTGTGTTGTTGGGGGTGGGCTTTTGGGGGTTATAAGCAAGCTTCCCCTTGCCAGTGTTTGGCACACCTTCCTGCCGCTGTTTGCAGTGCTGTGGCAGAGGTCATGTCCAGCCCTCTGCTCATGCCATCGTTTTCCCTGCCAGAATGGAGTCTCCCCTCGAGTCCATAAGCCAAATAAATCTATTTCTCTACAAGCCACTTTTGCTTGGGTTCTTTCTGCGCAGCAACTAGAAAGCTGACTGCAACACATCTTCCCCCCCCCAACCTGGCATAGTCATAAATACAGTGCAACAAATGAGTAATCTATACCAGGAGGGCAGGGGCTATGCTTTGTATTTCTATTCTATGCACTGTGACTTACACGACACACATAGTTAAATGCTTAATAACTATTTGTTGAAGAAGCAATTAATGTATTTGGGTTGATTATCTTTGGGGGCACCATATAACATTTCTATGCACAATTATAGTATATACTATTTGAAAATAAAATTTAGATTTATTTTTATTTTAAAAACTTTATTTTTGTTAATTTATAAAAGCCAAGAAATGACCATTGGATGCTTGTAAAGGATACTGTAGTTTACAGATGTCAGTGATTCTTCAAATATTTTCCTTCTCAACCACTAAAGCATGAGTTAACAATTTAGAAAAATATGAAATGAATGAAATGCATCTAACTTCATTGCAGCAATTAGAGCTTTTTGAGATGACATGAAAAGCATAAATGTAGTTACTATAGCAGTAAATTGATCTCCAAGAAACACTTATTTTCTCAGGAAAATAAATTTATATAATAGAGTAACCACATGATAATGAAAATCATCTACAAAGAAACAAATCTATCTGGAAAAAAATAATAATGATCCATGAGCAAACTCTGTAATTGTGGGAAAAAGAACAAAACACGACTAAACCACTTAGGAAAGCAAATGGATGCCAATTTTTAAAGAGAGAATTTTACAGTGTTATTAAAATGATTAGTGTTTTTCTGAATTTCCTTAGAGGCTAAGAAAATGAGATATTTTATTAAACAGGAGGGGAATTTATCTTGTGTAAGATACAGACATTAAACCACATTGTGCAGAGGAGGCCAGTAAAAAGGTGATTATTTTTTAAGAGCTAATTTTTTAGGGTAGTACACATTATGGCAGACAGATGACTACACTTATATAGCAAGGCACAGGAAAGTTTTCTAATGCATGAATGTTTTCATTACTGAGAGATGCACTATTTCACATTTTGGTTTAATGAATTCAAAGGCATGCACTGTATCATTGAACTTGCATTAATTTTACTAAAATAAAGTACCTCATTACTTTTATAACGGTAAATTTATTGCCTTGAGATTAAAAGGGAGCATCTTTTAGGATGACATTCTTACCATTTCAATTATATCCAGACGCTGTGTCTTTTGCCACTGGAAAAAATTCCTATAATGTCAATTCTTTTATGTGTTCAAACTGAGGGCTCCTCTGTCTTAATAACAATTGCAATTGAAATCATTGTTCATAGTCTAGACTGCAAGTGAACTAAAAGCTGGGTTTTGTCTTATTGATGCCTGATCCCCAGTATCTGGGTCCATCATATTTTATGTACAGGATATGGATACAAATATTAGATAATAAAGTCCAATAAAATGAATGTCTTCTGAGGCACAGATTCTTTGTGGAATTTAAAATTCAGGATACCTGATTCTACAAGATTAAGCTGCATTCCTGATTAGAATGATATCTTTTTCATATATCTATGACATACGTGCAAGGGGACATACCAAGTTTATTCTAAAATGAGTGGCAAGTGAATTGGATACCAGAGAACTTTCTAAGAGGCAGAAAAATGGGAACTGGTACTTCCATCCAACTGCTCAGCTTCTTCCTCTCTCCATCAGTCTTTTAAAGGAAGAAGGGTGAGTGAAGGACAAAATGACACATGCATCATCTGAACATAATGAGGGAGGACAGGGGGGAGAAGAAAATGTGTAGAGGGAGAAGGCTTCAGGGAAAGGAGGGGACTGAGAATCAACTAAAACAAATTGTTTTTGGACACTCCAGAATGAATGATCTTTAAATCTCTGTATGCTCATTAAAATAAATTTATACAAAAGATTATTAGTAAAAAAAGAACCTGGAAAAGGGGCCGAGGAGATGACTCACTGGGTAAAGCACTTGCTGTGCAAGCTTCAGGACCAGAGTTTGAATCCCTAGAACCTAAATAAAGCTGCATTTGCACACTCATACCTATAATCCTAGTATTCCCATGGAGAGAATGGAGACTGAACAATCCTCAGAAGCTGTCAGCCAAGCTATTCTGCCATATTCATTGGCAAACAACAAAAATACCCTGTCCCGAACAGCATGGAAAATAAGAATGGACATCTGAGGTTGTCCTCTGACCTCCACACATATTACATAGCACATGTGTGTCTTCACTCACACACAGGGACACACACACACACACACACGGAGATTGAAAAAAGAAACTGAGAAATGATGGGAAAGATAAGCATGAAACTTCCAGAAATTTGATGGTGTTGTATGAGTTTACTTTCTCTTTCTCTGAAAAGGCCAAGTAGGTATCTTTATGAATAGCTTGACTTATGATTGCCTTATTCAGAAAAATAATCAATAAGAGTGACGGAACTCAACCTATACTTCCAAGGGATGGTAAGTGTATTAGGTGGCACCTCTGAGTGTTCCTGCTTTCTACCACTAATATGAGCTTCAAAATATAACCAAAATATAGGGACCAGAAATGCAAAGGATATTGGTAACCAATTATAATCATCATGCCATGTTCTATTGAGGGAAACCTACCAGGAGCAATGAAGTAAGACAACCAAAATTCACCCACTTTCCAACCTGATTTCTATTTAGGAATGACAAGCCCTTGAAAGGGTGAAAGGAATTTCTTATAAACCTGAAGTATATCATTTTGACATCTAGCTTCCCATTACTGTGATAAGATAGCTAAGAAATCAACTTAGATTGGGTCTGGAGATATGGTTCAGTGATTGGGGCACTTGCTTACAAAGTCTAACAACCCAGGTTCAATTCCTTAGTACCCACCTAAAGCAAAATGCAAAAGCTGTCTGTGGATCTGGAGTTTGATTGAAGTGGGTGGAAGCTCTGGTGTGTCTATTCTCTCTCTCTCTCTCTCTCTCTCTCTCTCTCTCTCTCTCTCATCTCATATCTCTGCTAACAAATAAATAAATAAACTTTTTTTAAAAAAATCAACTTAAAAGGAGAAAGATTTACTTGGGCTCTCAGTTTCAGAGGTTTCAGTCCATGGTTGCATCTTTGGGTGTCTATGCATGTGCTTTAAAGAGGATTGATTACCTGAAAGGCAGGCTTACCCTGAATGTGGGAGGCTCCCTGCAGTTTGGGAATGAATAAACAGGGAAAAAGAGAAAGCCAACTGAGCTCATGTCTCTGCTCTACCTCCTGGTGGCCCCGGATGTATGACAGCACCCTCGTATACCTGCAATCACAGACACAAGCTGCTCGCACTGCCATGCCTTCTTCACTATGATGGAATCCGTGTCATCAAACCATGAGACAAACTAATCCTCTCCTTTCAGGTGCTTCTCGTCAGGTATTTGCAGATTGGAAAAGTAGTTAAAACAAGGTTCCACTTTTAACCACCAATGCCAAGCATATATGGGCCTTTGGGAAACACTTAAAACCCAAACCATAACATTCATGATCTTAAAAAAGTAGACAGCTCAGTGATTAAGGACACTTGCTTGCAAAGCCTGACAGGCAGTATACACATAAAATCAGATACACAATATGGCATATGCCTTTGGAGTTCATTAGCAATGGCACTAAGCCTCAATGGGCCCATACACATTCATTCTTATTCTCTCTCTCTCTCTCTCTTGTCTCATATTTTTCTGCTTGTTTAATAAAAAGTAGATGGCAATCACTAGGGTTGTAGCAGATCCAAATATAAACCCCACCTTGAATTCCTCAAGTTCACTCTGGCTTGTAGAGAGAAGAGAAAATAGAATTCAAATGGTGGAGCTTCCAACCACTCATCAAATGAGAGTGTTCATAGGTTCTGTACCAGATAATGCTTACTAATAATGGACAGTGCAGGACTGAAGGAGAAAAACAGACTCTTTTCACATTTCTGTCTTGAACTGAAATTGCTCAACAAATAGAAGCATGGATGTTTAGATGAGGAAAATAATGGAGAAGAAAATTAAAAATGTTTTTAAACTTCTTAAAATAGCATTCAAAATAAATAAAAATGAATAAATTAACAGCCAAGCTAACACAGTTATAATGTATAGTGTGCTGTGGCAATAGGTCAGTAAACATGAGTTTTAGGTACCTTGAATAAGTCTTTTTAATATTTAATGACAATTTCCATAAATATAGACAATAAACATGATATTTCCCTCCTACCACCCCTCATTTCCCTCTCCCAAATCTTCCCTCCATTGAATCCCTCCTTCGTTCCAATTGGTCTCTCTTCTATTTTGATGCCATCATTTTCCCTTCGTCTTATGCATGTCTTCTGTTAGGTAGTGCCAGGCACTGTGAGGTCATGAATATCAAGGCCACTTTGTGTCTGAAGACAGCATTGTAAGCAGTTCTCCCCTCCCTTTGGCTCTTAAAAGGAGATCAATTTTCTATGTGGTGTAGAAAGTACTTCACTATACCTTGTCCTCCTGAAGAAGGCCAGCATCACGCTGATTCAACAGGCCTCCGTGATGCTGAATCTTCCAGATGAAGCAAGATGAAGACTCTCAGGTTGGGCCTCCTGCTTCTCTTTCTCAGACCCAGTAAAATGCTACCTGATGGCTAGTAAGAGCCCTGGGGATAGGCAGAGATGCTGCCCTACTTCAAAGGGCTCTCCAAGTACATTTAAGCTCCCACCCCTGGAAGACGTGGAAATAGCACCCCCCAACCTTCCACTGCACAGCCAATGAGGAGGGTCAGAGGAGGGTCAGCCAATGAGGAGAAGTAACATCACTCATATGTCAAATGAGAGGTAAGAGGCAGGAAAACATTGAACCCTCCCTTCTGCTGTGAGCACACAAGTAAGGAGTTTTCTGGAACATCAAAGTGTGAACCCCTGAGCTGCTCAAGTAGCATATTACACTGGCTAAAAGAAAGTAGTTTGGTTTTATATCAGGTAGGCCTTGTCAATCAATGTTTTGCTTTAAGTGGTATCTTAAGGTGAGGAAAATAGAAAGATGGATGAAGCCAAAGAGACGCCTTGCAGTGCTGTGAGTACAGCTTGATGGAGTTGAAAGACCTAAATGCAGTGAGAACTATGGACTGTGAGTTTTGGCTTACAAGAGTGAGAAAGAACTTTGTCAGGACTGGTGTAGAAGCAGTTTGTGTGAGAGGCTTGCTGCATTTAGCCAGCCTGTATCCTGAGAACTTGTGCAGGGTTGCTTTATGTAAAAATGGACTGGTGTGAGCTGATGGAAATGGCACAGAAAGAAATGAAATCTTTGGACCAAAACTGCTGCCTGTTCAGATGCAATTGTTTGAGAGATGATGACCATTGAGATTGGGCCAGGTAATCTGCAATTGGACAGCAGGAAGAATGTGGACTCTGAAGTAAGGGGCTTGAATGCTGAAGGAGGTCTCCTGCTCTTTAAAGTTGGCTTTATTCCTCCCTGGATTAACAAGTTGGTAGCCCACCTGGTACTATGGAGTATAAGAATTTCAGGAAAGATGATCATTGGATTTGTAACATGGTTTTGTTTTTGAAAATGGCCATGGGCAATGTGAAGCAGGTCTCTTGGATTACCTGTGTGGAAGCCCAATGGTGCCATGAAAATGAACCCTGGGTTTCAGTGGAGACCTAGTGGAAATGCCAGGACTATGGGATGGCTTCAAGGACAGCTGCCTGCACTGGATGAAGTTTTATGGGACTATGAATAGTTTAGCTGGAGAGGCAGAATCAGGACTTCAAGAGACCCATCACTGGTTATTATTGAACTTGGGGCTAGAGTTTGATGTTTTCTCTGTTTGCTTTAAATCTTGTGTTGGTTCAATCTTTTTTTCTATGTCTAATACTATCTGTTGCAGTGGGAATGTTCTGTGCCATTATGGGTTTGTTTATTTTATTTTATTTGTTTTTTTGGTATTAGAGCTCAGTTGAAAGAAAAACTGTGGGGGCTTTTGGAGTTGAGCTGAATGCATTGCATCTTACATTACATATGATTATTAGTTTGTGGGGGCCAGAGGAGGATTTTGATAGTTTGATCCAGGTGTTCATCACAAAGCCTGAACCTTGTTGGAACTATTTTATTGGAGGCAGGCTTATGGAAGTTATAGCCAGCTTCCCCCTTGCCAGTGTTTGGCACCCCTTGCTGCCACTGTTTGGATCTGCTGTGGTGGAAATGATGTCCACCCTCTGTTCATGCCATCATATTCCCTGCCATGATGAGTCCATAAGCCAAAATGAACCCATTCCACCCATCAGCTGCTTTTGGTTGGGTTCTTTGTTGCAGCAATGAGAAAAGCTAACAGCAACAGAATGATTTATTCAAACACACATATCTTGCACTTGTACTGATCAAAACCATGGTATGAGTGAGAATTTCTTCTTCTTTTTTTTTTTTAGGATGCTTCCTTTGTTTAGGTTTCTCTTGCCAGAAGAGATTGTAAACCTCAGTGGCCCCAATTCACTCCCTCTCCCTCTTCTCTCTTCTTCTTCCTCTTCCTCCTCCTCCTCCTCCTTCTTCTTCTTCTTCCTCTCTCTCTCTCTCTCTCTCTCTCTCTCTCTCTCTCTCTCTCTCTCTCTCTCTCTCTCTCATTCTGGTCAGATTGCTTTCTTACAATTCTGCTCAGATACCTGAATTTTCATCAGGAGGAGTAAAGGAAATCTGAGTGAGTGAGAGGCTGTGCTTACCAACCTGCTACTGAGGAAGATGAATGTATGCTTGTGTGATTTCCTAACTGGGATCCTCCTTAGGCCTGTCATGTCTTATGTAATATCACAAGGGTATATGAGCAAGGTCAGTTTCCTCATGCCATATTACAGGAACAACCTGTCTCCCCAAACAACTTTTAGAGCATAGCCAATGGAGAGGTGCAAGGCTTGCATATTTTCCATTTCAGACCATTCAAAATATCACCATAGGGGTTGGGAAGAATGGTTCAGGGGTTACAGAGGCTTCCTGCTTGCAAAACTTGGTGGCCTGGGTTCAAATCCCCAGGAACCACAAAATGCCATAGGCACAAAGTGGTGCATGTGTCTGGAGTTTGTTTGCTGAGGCAAGATGCCCTGATTCACCATATTGTTTTCTTTCTCTCAAAAAAGTCCCAGCACTTGGGAGGCAGAGGTAGGAGTATCCTCATGAGTTCGAGGCCACGCTGAGACTACATAGTGAATTCCAGGTCAGCCTGATTAGAGTGAGACCATATCTCTAAATCCACCCCCAATGCCCCAAAATATTAAATAAAAAATAAAAATATTTAAAAAATAAAAACAATACCAACTCTTTGTGAGGCATGTAAGAATCTCATAGTATTCATAACTCCATTGTGGAAGAAATTTAATATGTATATTATTTGGGACTTCAGTCTATATTTGGCTTAGCCAAAGAAAATAAAATTCTATCAGGTTTTCCTGTAAGAGCTAACAGTATATTTTTGGTAAAAGGCTTGTAATTATTTTAGGCCACAGTATCTCTTGTTCATCTCAGCTACCTATAGTAAAAGCATCCTTCAGTGATATGTAAATGAGTGGATGTGGCCATTTTACAGTAAAACTTCATAGACTCAGATATTTGAATTTCATGTGTCACAAAATATTCTTCCTTTTTTTCTTGTTCCAGTCTTTAGAAAAATGGTTTTTAAAAAGCCTTTCTTTTCTCACATGCTTTGTAAAAATATGTGGCAGTCTGCACTTGGACTGAGAGCTGTTACTTGCCATCTTGTTTTTTAATTGGCTCATTTATTCTGTTACATAAAAAGCCTGATAGAATGCTTGGTTTACAGTTATGTCATTTTCTTTTACAATGCCTTAAACCACAACAGAATAAAAAAAACCTTAATTGGGAAAAAAAACTTTCTAAGTGCCCAGGTAAGACTGCTAGGAAATGATTACACTTTTACTTAGCTTTTTCTCTATCTCTGCCATGCAAAAAGTGATTCAGTCACAGCAAAGCCAACAGATATATCATTTCTTCTATCATTCTGCAAACCTAGAAATCAAGAGGACTGATCACACAAGCATATACCCAGGGGAAAACAAAATGTGACTTCTGCTTTTAGACACAAAGATACACCTCCAGGACACAAGCTGATATAGGACTCAGAAGCTGCTTAGATGAAGCATTTCCTTGCTGATTCCCACATGCATCTCAAATAGACATTGAATTGCTCTCACCAATGCTCTCACATAGTCTTTAATAGTCTTGTTCTAGTTTTGTCTTTTGACACACAGAAAGATTTAAGCCATTCCCAGGTCTCGTTCCCTTTGGAAGGGTAAATATGACACAGGTCTAAGTGCCTGCCCCTGTGGAAAAATGCTCCTTGGAGACCTGGATGCTCCATGAGTACAAGCGTGACTTTACCAGCCTGTTCAGAAGGTGCCATTATGGCAGGCCCAGGCTAAAATAGAGTGACTTTCTTAGACCCTTTGGGCTGCTACTAAAAACACCTAGATTGTATACTTTATAAATACTGGAAATTGATTTCTCACAATTCTGGAGGCTGTGCAGTGTCAGCTCAAGGCACTAGCAGATTCCTTATCTAGTGAGAGCTCCATTCTCACATATAGCACATTCTTGCTCCATTCTCACTTAGCAGAAGGGGCGAGGCAACCCCCTTCAACTTTTCTGATGGCATATAATAGTGCAAATTCCATTCATGAAGGCTCCTGCTGCATAATTAAATCATTCTCTCAAAGGCCCTATATCTTTTGTTAATGTTTTTCATTGGTATGAAATTACATATATTAACAAAATAACATGCTCAGTATCATAAGTTATTAGAGAAAACTCCTTAAAAACCAGGATGACATACGCCTTTATGCATTAGATATTCTCCCCCACCATGGCTCTTACACTCTTAAAGCTATCATAGTAAGAATTAGTTTCCAAAATGTAGATTTGGATGAAAAGAGGATAAGAACACCTAGTCCATGGCGGTGATCAACTATTAAGGGGCTGAGTTTTCCCAGGACATGGGGCTTTAGTGTTAAACCTGAGATTTCCCTAAAAATGAACCCCTCTTTTTTATATTGACCACCGCTATTTACCCTTCACATTCTTGCAAGTGTGCTTAACCATATAAAATTCTTTGCGGGCAAAAGCCAATTCAAGTTTCTCATAAAAATTCTTCACTTAATACTTTCCCCAGACACAGATGTGCATTTTTTATCGTGTTCTTCTTTAATTGCTTTTCTTTATACACTGAAGCATAAAAATAACATTATTGGCTTGAAACTGTCACATATTCTTTATCTTCAAAGGGAAGTTTGGGAAACAGATAATATTTAATATGTGCACATAAATTCATGAAGAAGAACCATGAACATCAATGATCATATTTTTTAAAAATATTTTATTTATTCATTTTTCAAGTAGAGAGATACACAGAGAGAGAAAGAGAGATAGAGATAGATAGACAGAGCACCAGGGCCACCACCTTGTGGGTCTGGCTTATGTGGGTCCTGGGGAATTGAACCCAGGGCCTTAGGCACTGGAGGCAAGTGCCTTAACCGCTGAGCAATCTCTCCAGCCCAATGATCATATTTTATCTTAATTAAATTTCTAATTGTCCTTAGTAAAATAATTCTCATAAAGACGATTTAGCATTTACTGTTATAAATCTCTTGTTTCAGGTTATGCTTTTACTTTCTCAAACTATGAGGGTTTTCTGATACTTATCCCTTTCAAACAGCTACTTGACATCAACACCCACCCAAAATTTAAGAGGTCAAGTTATAGGTAACTGCTATTATACTTTTACATGTAATTAGTTTTTTTTTAGATGTACATTTTTGTTCTGAACTAGCATAAATGTCAAGCCATCCCATTCTCAATTTTAAGTATTTTGATAGTCCTCGCTTACACTGCAATCTTGCTGGATATTGTTGGTTTTTAAAAGGCTAACATCATACCACTTTATGCATTAATATACCTGTAACATGAGAGGACCTGGTCATATGATTGACCCAGCTTCACTAAAATACCTTCTCAAGAATTTTTTGCCCTCAAGACACTGAGAATGTAACTCCAATAGGCTTTTTTTTAAATTTTATTTATTCATTTTCAATCAGAGAGATGAGAGAGAGAGAGAGAGAGAGAGAGAGAGAGAGAGAACACACCAGGGCCACCACCTTGTGGGTCTGGCTTATGTGGGTCCTGGGGAATTGAACCCAGGGCCTTAGGCACCAAAGGCAAGTGCCTTAACCGCTGAGCCATCTCTCCAGCCTCCAATAGGCTTTTAACGAAATTCTTAACCAGTATTTGAAAAATTATACAAAATATACCCAATGTCCAAATTAAAAATATCACATAAAATCTATATCCATAATTAAATTAAATGACTAAGCAAATCACATTTTTACATGCTTTGATTTTGACCTAATTATATTTTCCCCATTTGATGATCTCAAGATTCAGTAATGAATCATTCAGCCAAGTATGAAAGAAAATCAGTGAACTTTATGATTGTGTATCCATGGGGAATGTATATATATGCTAAATTTAGATCTTGTATTTAATCACCCTGATTATGGAAAATCGATGTGTTAGTAATTTGAGAAGTAAACAAAATTCAATCTTTGGCTACAGGAATGGAGACAGGATTTGTATGAGTGTGGAGCCTGAGCACAAGAACCCTCACTGTTAACAGATATTTATGCATTCTTCATTTATGAAGATGTGCTTTTGTATTACAAGTTAACATCAACAGAATTTTCAATAAAATGAATATGTATGCTTGGAATTCTGCTCTACACTGGCCCATGGGAAGAAGCTCTTCCTCTGACAGTAAGGCCTCAGAGCTGTATACCAGCCTTTGTGACAGGATAGGGCACAAGAGAATGAGTCACCTACCTGACTAAGTCGATAACCCGCTCCCTGGGTGCAGCACTGACTGGCTCATCATTGATCATTACAATCTGATCTCCTGGGATCAACTTGCCTTCTGAGGGGCCACCTGGAGATGGACAAGAGCAAAACACAAAGGTGAGAAAGCCCTTGGCCACCCTTCTGAAGTTTCTTTTCTTTATCATGACTCATCATGAACAAATAGTGTTAACAGCAAAACAAAACCCAATGAGACCTGGATATTCTTTTTTATATATTTATTTTTATGTACATACATACACATTCACATGCACACACGCACACACTCACTCATGCATGGGTGGTTGTTTAATGCTTGCAAATGTGTTTGCTTAAAACAGAGTCTCTCACTGAACCCAGAGCTGACACTTTTGCTCACACTGGCTGAGCAGTGACTCCCAGCCATTCTCTGGTCTCTGTCTTCCACAGGACTGAGAGAGTTACAGGCATGTGTAAACATGCTACCCTGTTTATGTGGGTGTTGGGGAATTGAGCTCAAGGGGAACCAGGCCCTCTCATTTCCTCATGCTTGCAAGGCAAATGCTCTTACCCACTAAGCCATTGCTCCAGCTCTACACCTGGGTGCACATCTGGGGCCTATGGAGTGCACACTTCCCATTAAATCAGGATCAGTGAGAGAGGGAATTGGGCATCCACAGTTTTTCTAAAAGTTCCTGAGGAAGATTGAGAGCAGGCTAGTGCTGCTTCCCATACTTTATCATATTTCTTAATCTTTTGCACATCCTTCTACCATGCAGAGCTCAGGGCAAGAAAATGCATTTCTCACAAGCTACCCAGGGCTACTCTTGATAATCAGCACACCATTTTTTTCCCTGACCATGGATGTCTCTACATGAAGGTATTCTCCTATCAGGCTGACAATCAGTTGTGTTGATGCTGTTCAGCCAAAGCTTCAACACCATAGGTGTGGCTGCATCTGAACAAAATCACATGTATTTACTCATTTTAAGGAGGGAGACAGCACATTTACCCAGGGGATGTTCAAAAAGACAGTATAAAAGTTTGCCTTGGAGCTGGAGAAATAGCTAAATGGGTATAAGAACCTGAGTTCAATCACCAGAACCCACATAAAAATGCCAGGGTTGGTGGCATGCACTTTTAATCAATCCCAGCACCAGGAAGGTGGAGACAGGAGGATCCCTAGAACTTACTAGGTAGCTAGTCAAGATTATTTAGTGAGCTCCAGACAAATAAGAGAACCTGTCACAAAAACAGATGGACAGTGATCTTGAGAATAACACCTGAGGTTGTCCTCTGGCCTCTACATGCACATACATGCATCCATACCTATATGAACACATATATTCACAGGCATGTATACCACATACACAAATACAGAAAAGGAACCAGACTTGGCCTTGAGCTAGGTGCTGTTGGAACAGGTTGAATGAGGTGGAGGTCTTCTGAAGATTTGATGTTAATATCATGTAGGAGTAGTTCAGCCACGACCATCTTAATAATTGTCTAAAGGGTAAAATTAATGAAGTAGAACTAGTTGTGGTTGTTTTAAAAAGCAGCAGTCCCTCATGTCAGCTAGCAGAAAGACATAATTGGTTATGTTTGTGACTGGAATGTCCTTGGGTGCTTGTGTCTGTAATCATATATAGTTACAGAGGAATCCTTTGATTTTGCCTTGATCCATCATGTTCACAGAGTGCCTCATGTGTTGTTGTCTGGTGAAATTGTTCATGCTCAACAGAATAGCCAGATATGATCCTACAGCTCCTGGACATCAGGTATCATTTTGCTTTTTCATTTAGATTTCTCAGGGAGTAAGGAACTAATGCTTATTGAGAAGTTATTGTGCCCCAAGCCATGAGTTCAATGTTCTGCTTTTTTACCTTACTGAATACTGAAATTCATTCCATAAAATGAGAGAACTGAGCTCACATGTATAAGGATGGGCATGGAAGTCAAATCAGATCTCGTGTCTATGGATTCATCCAAGTTCAGAATGGGCAAGTTCTCTTGTGAACTTGCTCTTATAATTCAAATCTTTGTCACTGCCAGGTTTCTTGACACACAAACTTAAAGCAACATCTGTTTTAAACATACATTCACACACATCTCTATTGGAATAAAACCTCAAAATAACTATTTGGATTAGTCTTTCATAGATACAGGGTGATTACCTCCCAAATGCTGACATGGTAATATGTGACAGTATAATTTTTAATTTATTTCAAGAGATTTGGCACTAGGTGATCAATGCAGCTGAAATACTATTTCAAATGAGCTCACGATTGCTCTGTTTAGTAGCACAAATAAATATTCCATGCCAAGGACCAAAAGTCATTCAGTTATTCTCAAGTGTTACTGTACCTTCAGTGTGTCTTCTTTCGGGGAAGTAAGAGTGGGGAAAACTTAACAGGCACACAATCAGTGATAGAAAATATTCTTTTCATACATCTGTGAATGATGATTCAGCATCTGAACACAAGGAATTCAGAATAACACTTGAGAAACTTATTCTAACTATTGGATTAAGTGGAAGTAGTCACACCAATTGAGCCTGTCAAATGGTTAGAAATCAAGTGCTGGTTAAATGCAGGCAATTTTTCAAAGTAACACAAGAATGGATATGAATTCTTCCAATGAGAAAAACAATTCTCAGATCAGTAGGACATATTCTTATATTTGACCTATAGTATTTTTTTCTTTGAGGAAGAGGCATGATTTGTAGTCAAGGCTTGGGCTCACAGTTATCCTCCTGCATGAGTGCCCCCCCCCATGTGCTGGGATTTCAGGTATGAGCCATGGCACTCGCTAACCTAAGCTTTTTGACCAAATGGGAATATTCGTGTTTAATCATGTAACTGGCATCAAGAATTCTGGAAAAGTCAACATATATGCAACAGTGGCAACTTCCAGAGAAATGTGTCATGTCCTTTTTTCTGAAGGCTATGTTTTCTTCTATGGAAAATCAGATCATGTCATTGATATCACTTACTTTTATAAGAAATACAGTTTCTTAGACCAACATTTTTACCCACAAATACAGAAGTGGTACCCTTTAACCTCTGTGTTCACTGCTTTTCTATCCTTCTAAAAATGTCTGACAGTGGGTGTTGGTTATTCTTGAAGCTAAGGAGAGTTCAGAGCATGGAAGGGGAAAAGTTGAAGGAATAGTGATGGCACCCATCAGTAACAACACACTTGGGCCAGGAAGACCAGGCTGAGTACTAGGATATCCAGGATCCCTTGCCACAAGGACTAATACAGACAGCTCACAGAGGAGGATATCCAACTGATCTGGGAGGGGGAGGGAGGAATTTGGGGAAGTTGGGATAACAACTCATGGTTTGCCCACTAAATAATGTAACTCATTATGGAGAATAAATTTATATTAATAATACAGACAGCCCACGGAGGAGAATATCCAACTGATCAGGGAGGGGGAGGGGA
>PVHP010019377.1:16548-32049 GCA_004024765.1 Zapus hudsonius
CCCACTAAATAATGTAACTCATTATGGACAATAAATTTATATTTAAAAAAAAAAGAAAATGAAAAACTACTTGAATCTTTAGTTAGCTCCTGGGGGGACACATATTTTGCAGAATATCATAATGCTATGCTATCTCAATATAATAAAACA
Organism: Zapus hudsonius; assembly: GCA_004024765.1. Lineage (NCBI taxonomy): Eukaryota > Metazoa > Chordata > Mammalia > Rodentia > Dipodidae > Zapus > Zapus hudsonius. The sequence goes on from PVHP010019377.1 coordinate 16,699, forward strand.
GCATACCAAATATCGCATTTTGAAAAAAATATATGCAAGCACATACAAAAGTAGCACATTACATGTATGGTGCATTAGATGTTTCTGTATGTTTGTCTGTGTGTGCATAGAATGTCTGTTACACAGTCTCTGTTTATGTGAATAACGGTGCATTTTCTTGGTAGAAGGAGTTCAAGAGATCATTTTTAGTTTTCTTCTCTATGCTGCTACACTCACACACACATACATATGCAACACATGTGTCTTATTTTGTTATAATAAAAAGCAATACATATATTTTGAGAATAAAATTTCAATTGTATCCATCTCACAAATCACACAGAAAACTCAAACATGATTCACATATAATTAAATTCAAATCACTGTAGACAGAATAAGACATGTGTGAGGCAGGAGTCAGAATGAAAACAACACTTCTCAGTACAAGTCTAAAGGGGTCAATTGTATCTCTAATGCTCACCTCAGGCATATTATGTCAAAATAATGGAAAATTTAAAAATTAATCAACTTTTAAAATCTATATAAGATCACTAGTGAATTTCTGTTTCTCTTATTGACAGAGTCAACAGCCAAATAGTAGAGAATTTAATCATAATAATAAGGAACGGTTATGGAAGAATCAATATGAACCTCTCCGTGGCCTTAGAAGTTAGATGTTATGAAGTTCCCCATTATATGGATGACATAGAGAAGCAATAGCCAAATGAAAAACAAGAAGCAAACATGGAAATTAAAATGTCTAATAAGGGGAAGTGCCAGGAATCAAACTTGGGTAGTTTGATGTAAGAATCTGTTCTCTTAGGGGCTGGACTTTTCTACCAAATTCTGTCAGTAATTTGCAAAATTCTCAGAGCAATGGCATGAAAATTTTATTTTGTATGATTACAGTAAGTATAGAAATGTGTATTATAAATAAATAATTAAAAGAACACTGTTTCTGGGAACTGGAGAGACATGTTCATCAAGTGTGATATCCTGATAGTTCAATCCCCAGAACCTAGACAAAAATGTCAGACTTAGTCATACACACTTGGTAATCCCAGCACTGGAGAGGTAGAGACGGGAGGATTCCCAGCCCTCACTGGCCAGCCAGTCTAGACTAATTGGTGAGCTCCAAGCCAATGAGAGACCCCTTTTGTCAAAAATAAAAGGTGGATGGCATTCCTGAGTAATGATATCTGGAGTCGTCTTCTGTCTTCCACATGCATGCACACATGTGTGCACTTTCACACAGAGGAACATGTACATATGTGAAAAAAAAGCACACTGTTTCTGGAAAAGTAAAGTCAGCACACCTGAGGCAATTACATCATCCATTGTCTATTACATTCAACTATGTCAATAGTGGGCTGTCTACATACCCTCATATGAATAAGATAAAGTCAATTGTCTTATTGTAGAATTTAAGAGATCTGACATGATTAAGTCAGCTTCTGCTGTATGACAAAACAGTCCACTAATCATTTCTTCTCACCCCTGAAGGCCTTTACTACCACCATAGCCTGGCTCATTGATGCCATGCTAAGTAGAGCAGGTTAACCTCAAACTGTAGATGGTACTATAATTAGTTCCAGACTGCAGGCTGGTTTGGAGTTGCCCCAAAGGTTCATTCTGAGGTTGAGGCTGAAGGAACAGCAGCCACCAGGGGAAATCTTCCCCTTTTATGTTGATGTCAGAAGTTTAAGAATCAAAGTCAGCTGTACAAATGAATCCTAGCCATTTGCTTTTGTCATCTTTGCTAATATGACATTGGTCAAAGGTAGTTTACCTGTCCCATCCCAAAAGCAATGAGACAGTGTAATACAGTCTCCCTCTAGTGGGAATCTTTGTAAAACGGTTCAACTGACCCAGTGATTAAATTGTATTGTAACTTGAATATCACTCTTTTTCTCGCCTAAGGAATTAGCCAGTTACTTACATATAATACAGTGTCTGCTTCTGTTTGAATTCATATGTTCTGAAGTGTTACCATGATTCCAATTGATGAATCACTATTTTCATTGAGTCAAGAGCTATGATGGATTTGGCAATTTAAAATCTACTTTGGGGGCAAGAGTGATGGTTCATTAGGTAAAAAAGTTGCAACAAAAGCATGATGTGGTAGTTTGAATGGATGTCCCTCAAGATACTCAGGAGTTTTCTTAAAGTTTGTAACTTGGATTTCCAGCCACCAAGGCTGAAAGAGGTATCATTGTGGAGGATCCTAAGGTCAAGCTCTAAGGTGTTATTGGGGATGGATCTGGAATTCCAGCCTAAGGTATGAAGAGAGCAGTCTGAATTCTACCTGAGTCCCTGCTGATTGCTGGCTCTTTGGTGTCTCTCTGCTTGGACCTGTGAAAGGGAGCCAGACTCTTTAGCCATTGTGGAACTTCCCCTGGATCTGTAAGCTTCAATAAATTCCTTCCTCCCATAAATGGTATCTGGATTGAAAATTCATCTCAACAATGTGGAGCTGACTAATCCACATAATGACCTAAGGTCAGTCACAGGCACCCACAATAAAAACAAACAAACAAAAACAGGCATTGTGGCAAGCACCTGCAATGCCAGCCCTGAGCAAGTAAAGACAGATGGATCCTTAAGGCTCCCCGAAGAGCCAGTCTAGCATAATTGTTGAGCTCCTAGCTAGTGAGAGAGCATGACTCAATAAGTAAACATAGTTCCTGAGGATGGCTGTTCTGTGACCTCCCCATGTATGCGGATGGCTGTTCTGTGACCTCCCCATGTATGCATACATGTGCATGCAAAATCAGATACACACATATACCACACACAAAAATAAATAGATGGATGGGGCTGGAGAGATGGCTCAGTGGTTGAAGATGCCTGATAACCCAGGGTCAATCTCCAATACTAATGCAAAGCTAGGTACACAAACTGGCACGTTTGGAGTTCATTGGCAGTGGCAAGGGGCCTGGTTTACCCATTCTCTCTCTCTCTCTCTCTCTCTCTCTCTCTCTCTCTCTCTCTCTCTCTCACACACACACACACACACACACACACGCACACACACAAAATGAAAATATTTAAAAAATAGGTAGATAAATAGGTAGATGAACACACAAATTTACTTTTAGTCAGGCAAGACATGTGGCATGCATGTGAGCTCAGAACTTGGAAGGCACATGCAAGGGGATGGCTACTAGTTTCAGGCCAGTCTGGACTACATAAGCAAGTAGCAAGTTAGCACAGACTACACGGAACAGTCCTATTTGCAAAATCCAAATAAATAAATACAAGCATAAAGAAATATCCACTTTGATGATCCATTGCTATCCCTTCGGCAGTCTGTCTAGATATTGGGGAAAATCACCTTAATATCCTGGACACTTCTGGCCAGGTGTGGCAGGTAGCCTCAGGAGATGAAGGAATGAGGCTGGATCCTTACCTGGGGTTACAGAGCGAACAACAACTGGCTTTTCACTCCCTGCCACAAAACCAAATCCCAGCACAGGGTCTCTCCTCATCTCCACCTTCCGAGGAGCAGGGGGGATGATTAGGCAGCTCTCAAACCGAGGGTCATCGAATGGGATTGTCTGCATCATGTGACTGTGGAGAAAGCACATACAAGAGAAGGAAGCCATGAGTGAGAGCATGAGGCACTGGCCTTGTGATCAGGTGCCCTCTAGTTTGAAACCTAGTCTGCCTGGTGGAGACTGGGAAACAGCTTGCCGGCATATTCAACTTTTAATGTTGTAATGTCTGTCACCTTATTTACAAAGTTCATGCTCAAGGACAGTGCAGTGGAGTAACAAGAATGCAAAAAACATTTTCATAATATTTTATGATTGCTTACAATTTGGTATTGAATTGCCCTTATAGGTATTCTGGGTTGTAAACATCTGATAGAGAGATGTAGTGTTACCCATGGGTGATAGGCCTGAGGATCAGGTCAAAGACCAACTCCCATGGCTCTTGAAGTCTTCACTCCTGCTCACTGTCCATGGCAGACTTATGTCAATGAAGTTTTTCTTTGAAAACATGAAATCTCCTTCAAGTAGTGTTAGATAAAATGATTTAAATACCATGGACTTAATTAAATTTTCACTCTCTTTATTTTTCTTCAAAAAGTAAAAGAATATCATTTTTAAATATCTTAGATGATAATACTGTATATGACATCTGGACAGCATATCGTCCAAATGTAATAAAGGAAGACAGGGAAGGAGGAACTCTGCTGTCCTCTTGTGTAGTTAAAGACTTTAGTAAGATCAATGAAAGTTACTAGGATCTGTCAGTAGGAATGTATTGCTAGCTATGAAAACACAGTTTTAAAATCCCTTTTAACAGTCATTTCAATGTAGCTGCTTGTGATCTAAAACACTAGGCGAAAAGAGAACTAACATGTTGCATGTCATGTGCTAAAGCTCATATCTTATCTGGTTTCATCCTTAAAGACCCCTCTATGGTGGAAGCTGTTTAACCCCATCCACCTATGCTTTGCAAAGGCTACAGGAGGGAAGTGACTTGGCCCGAGAAAGGTCAGTGATAGTGTGTTCGCTAGGCAATAGGAAAAGAGGACAAAAGTGGTTTGTTTACCACTTGAGCAGCCATTGGCAATTTACATTAGAATATTTAGAACATCTGCAGCTTCATTATCCTCTTCTATACAATAAAGCATTAAGTAGCTAATATTTCAATATTTCGCTCAATAGCTATTACATCATTGTAATATAATAACATGACATTTACTAAGCATTAATTTCATGCTAAGCATTGTTTGTTCTAAACGCTTTATATCTGATGGGTTGTTTAACTATCAAAACAACTTCAAAACAACTCCATAACACACTCATTTTTCATTCAGTGAATTTATTAGCACCCATTGGGTTCTCTTTCAGGGATATAAGAGAAAAGCAGACAAAACTAAAATGCTCACACAAGTATCCAGAGACAGAATAAACTAATCAATTACATGGTATATCTGGTCAAAACAAATACTAAGGAGAAAGTTCACACAGGGAGAGAGGATGGTCAGCTGCCAAGAGAAGGGACTGCAAAATGTTTTAGAGGGGCTTGAGGTGGGGGGAAGAGCATTCATATCATAGGGAGCTGTCTTAATGATAAGAGATGCTTGCTTGCAAAGCCTGCTGACCTATGTTGGATTCCCTCGTGCCCAAGTAAATCCAGATGCACACAGGAACAAATGCATCTGGAGTTCATTTGCAGAGGAAGGAAGCCCTGATGTACTGCCCATTCTTTCTCTCTCCCTCCTTCCTCTCCTCCTCTCTTCACAGTAAAAATAAAAATATAAGAGATAACAATAATTACATCTTATTGTCTCCAGTGATGTCTGGAGATCAATGAATAGAAAGGAATAATTTTTAGAAATAATTAACTCATTCAATTTTAAAAGATAAAAACAAATCTAACATTTAAATACTCTTGGGGAAATGCCTCATATACTAGCTAAACACCAAGGCTGCTTTCAATTAGAAAAAATCATATCAAATGTAATAAAACAGTAAATGCAAACATGATTTGGTATACACAAGGCATTACTGTACCAGGAACACACAAGAACAAAAAAAAAATTAGAATAAAATGAGTGTTCCTTGGCTGTGTTTCTCGACCACAAAGTACCACTAAGTATAGGGCTTTGGATAGAGCTGGAGTTGTGGGAAAAAGCTGAGAGACACTTAGTGTGTTCTGCATGCAGTCTGAGCTGTCTTTCTCTGATACTGCAGTTCTCTGTGTCAGCAGTGTGTGATATGGGTCCCTGTCATCCTGTCACATCCTTGCTATTTCCCACCTGAATAAGATTATAAAAAAACTCAAATGTGTGCATCATAATTACTGCTTATTCTAACATTTTGGTCTTTCTTAAGGATTTTTGTTTGGGGTTCACTTGGCTTTCTTGGTACTTTGAGGAAAACCTCCCAATGAGGTTATTGTTTTCTTGATTAACAAGTTACATTTTCAGAAGAAGTAATTGAAAAGTTATCACTTCTCTTTTTACAGTATGAGCAGGACTAAGATGGGCACTGTGGAGCCTGAGCATACAATATATTTTTTAAATATTTATTTATTTATGAGAGAGAGAGGGAGAGAGAGAGAGAGAGAGAGAGAGAGAGAGAGAGAGAATATGAGTGTGCCAGGGCCTCTGCAAACAAACTGCAAACACATGTGCCACTTTGTGCATCAGGCTTTACATGGGTACTGGCAAATTGAACCCTGGGTCCTTAAATTTTGTAGGCAAGTGCTTTGACCACTGAGCAATCCCTCCAGCCCATGTATTTGTAATGATGATTGCTTGAGTCCTTTTATAATGAGCTGGAATTTAAAAAAACAACACATCTTTTTTTCTGCTAAAACATGCATCAATGTCTTCTGAGCCTGAGACTAGAAGAATATAAGTAACAGAAACTTTGGTCCCCTGGTCCAAACTTCTCCAATATCCACATATAGATAGGTCAAGTAATCTATGAACTGGAAATACAGAATACATTCACAGAGATATAAAATGTGTCCATCAAGATTAATTGAATAAAATTGGCTTTTCTGATGGATTTCCTTTTCAAAGTATCTGTGGGAATTTTGCTACCCATTTCCCCATCATAAAAGGAAGTGGTTTTCCTTAAATTCTTGGAGCCTTTCTTCCTTAGCAGCAATAAAATAATCACAAATAATTGCTTAGGCTGGAAGAAAGCACACTGTAAGAAAAACTAAAGTCATTTCTTGCTTTTGATATACCCATTAGAACCAGCAAGGTTTCTTTGGAAATAGGGCCTAAGTGGCAATATTTTAGGAGGAACCAAATTTAGAAACATCACCTTTGGTTTGGCCTTTGCAGAGTCTGAGCAGGTGTTGGCAGGTGGGTCACCTGCGTGGTTAAGCCAAAGAGTATATAAATAAATAGGGCTGAGGATGTGACCAGTTAGCAGAGTGCTTGCTTAGCATGCATGAAGCCTTGGGGGGTGGTCCACAATATTTAATGGATTATGATAATGTGTGTGGCAAGATAAAATCTTGAAAACTTTATTTTACTTTTTCTTCATCCTGACAGGAAGTCCACAAAGAGCTGAAAATGAACATCTTGAAACTGCCTGTGTCTGGAGCTACTTCCTGCTGCTGCTTCACCAGTGGTCAAAGGACATAGCCATAGGGATGTCTCTATTTTCATGTCCATGATATTCCAACATTATGACCATGTATAAATTTATTTTATATCCATTTTTCACTTTTTGAGCAAGTCTGGGCAAGCCTCAATCCTATGGGATTAAAAGAACCAAACCAAATCCTTTTTACTGGAGATGAGTTCAATTTTGTTTGAACTGAAATAACTACACAACAGTGTTCACAACAGTGTGTCTCATGCCTTTGCCTTCATGAACATGCATCTTGTGGGTTCACAAGAACTTAAAACCTTTGCTAATCAATTTTTGCTAGTTAATTCTCTCAATGCATGAGAAGCATTTAAAAAACTGCTTAGTCAAGCTTGGAAACTTACATATTCCTTGAAAAGCCAAAGAGAATCTGGAATGACTAACCTTAAAATTTCACAGATGGGTCTTTTCTTAGAGAATCTCAGGAAGCTTTGAAAGAAATGGGGCTTCTCTGAAATTGATAGACTAAGCAAAGTTTAGCTGCCTCCAAAATAATTTACAGATTTAATGTCATCCAATAAGGAGATTTCAACAGCCCTTTTCAAAGAATTCAAAAAAGTGAATTCTAGCCCAGCGTGGTGGCACACACCTTTAATTCCAGCACTCAGGAGGCAGAGGTAGGAGGATTGCCATGAATTTGAGGCCAGCCTGAGACTACAGAGTGAATTCCAGGTCAGCATGGGCTAGAGAGAGACCCAACCTCAAAAAACAAAAAAAAAGTGAATTCTAAATTTTATATGCTAATATGAAGGAACAAAGAGAGAACACTAGGTAACCTATCAAAAAATGACAATTCTTGTACTGTCATACTAGCACAACCATATATAGGTATGAAAAATAGCTTTGACAGGAAAATGAGGATTCCAGTATAAATTTAGAGCTCACCACTGTGTGGAAAGAATTCAGGGCAAGCTATAGCAGCAGAGAAACCCAGGTGTGTTCACGTCTCAACAATGTGGTTGTTTTTGAAATAAAATTAGCAGAGTGACTAGGAAAATATTATGTCATACATGGAGGTTGTTGGTAATGAGCTGACAACGAACTTAAAAGAGTTATCTTCTCAGAGTAAAGAAGATACTCTAATAATGAGTGAGAAAGTAACATGTTTTCAAATAATCTTGCATTGTGGAATAAATGTGGGGAAACAGATGTTTGGATCTAACAGTTGTCTGATTGTTTTACTGAAAATTATGCAAATATGTACAGATAAAACATGCAGTCATTAGAAAACTTAGAAATGGAGTTTATAACCTGTATAAAAATCTTTCAAATGAAACATTTCTGTGGACTGTGAAGCCATTTGTTAAATATAGGATGTGACATTTTACATTTGGTTTGTGAGATGGAAACATTCCAGACGAATTTTAACAAAATCTTTTTCATACATGAGACTGAAAACTAGTTGTCTAGTAAGCCATTTGGTACCACTTGCCTCATCACATATTCTGTGGGTCTTTTTCTTTCTCCAACCACAATATGAAAAGCAAGTAAAGAAATACACTGAACAGGCACCAAGACCATCCAAGTTTTATTTAATGAATCGATAAGCCGAGATGTTCAAAAATAAATAAGTATCCTCAATCACTTTGCTGTCACTTAAAATAGTAAATAACTTAATGCAGCCATGATAGCAAAATGTCTTAAATTGATTAAAAATATATTATTTCACTTGCATTTCATCTTGCTTCTGTTTTGGTCCATTTGGATTTTGCTTGAAACTGGGTCTTGCTATATATAAAGCACAGACAATCTGTTGTAGTCGACCTTTCTGTTGCTGCAACAAAGAACATGACCAAAAGCTGCTTGTTGAGGAATGGGTTTATTTTGGCTTACAGACTCAAGGGGAGACTCCATCCTGGCAGGGAAAATGATGGCATGAGCAGAGTGTGCATATCACCTCTGCCACAGTACTGCAAACAGCAGCAGGATGGTGTGCCGAACACTGGAAAGGGGAAGCTGGCTTATCACACTCATAAGCCCACCCCCAATAACACAGCTCCATGGAAGTTCTAATACCCAAACTACTATTAGCTGTGGGTAGATCATTCAGAATGCATTTGTTTGTAGGGGACACCTGTATCAGACCATGACTGACAATCTGCCCCTGGCCCCATAAAACTAATAATCATATATGATGTAAAATACAATACATTAAGGTAAACTCCATAAGTCCCCAGTTTTTCTTTCAACTGAGACAAAAAAAGCAAACCCATAATGGCACAGAACATTCACACTGCAAAAGATAACATGAGACACGGCAAAAGCAGATTGAACCAATACAAGATTCAAAACAAGCAGGGCAACATCAAAATCTAAGTACAAATTCAATTACTCTAACCAGTAACAAGTCCCTTGGAGATAGGATTCCACCCCTGCAGCTCTACTACTCAGTCTGGAAAATCTTCATCCGGTGCTGGCAGCTCACCTTGGCAGCCATTCATAGTCCTTGCATTTCACTGGGTCTCTACTTCAACCCACCGTTCACTCTCATGGCTCCATCGGGTCTCCATGCAGGCAATCCAGCATACCTGCTTCACACTACCAATGGCCATTTTTCAAAAACAAAACTGTGTTGCAAATCCAATGACTCTTTCTTCCTGCATTTGTTATATTCCATAGTACCAGGTGGCTACCAACTTTTTAATCCATGGGGGGACAAAGCATTCAGGACCCTTACTTCAGAGCCCACAATCTTCCTGCTCTCTCAATGTAGATCAGCTGGCCCAATCTCAATGGTTGTAATCTCTCAAACAATTGCAGCTGAACAGGCATCAATTTTGTCACAGATATTTCCTTTTTTTTTTCTGTACCATCTATGTCTGCTCACACCAGTCCATTTCAATGCAAAGGAGCCCTACACAAGTTCTCAGGTCATAGGCAGGCAGAACACAACAAGCCTCTCACACAAACTGCTTTTGGAACAGTCTCAACAAAGTTCTTTCTCACCCTTGTAAGCCAAACCTTACAGTCCATAGTTCTTACTGCATTCAGGTTTTTCAACTCTGACCAGAATGGTCCATGAAGCTGTACTTACAGCACTGCAAGGCATCTCTTAGGCTGTGGTTTCAAATCCTTCCACATCCCTCCTGCAGATCAGTTCCAAAAGGCTAAAGCTACAGAATCAGGGTTCTAGCAGCAACAAATGACCCCAGTCTCTGGTACCGAATCTGTTGTAGTCAACCTTTCTCTCATTGCCACAACAAAAAGAACCCAAACAAAAGCCGCTTGTGGAGGAATGAATTTATTTGGCTTACAGACTTGAGGGGAGACTCCATCCTGGCAGAGAAAACGATGGCATGAGCAGGGGGTGGACATCATCTCTGACACAGCACTGCAAACAGTGGCAGAAAGGTGTGCCAAACACTGGCAAGGGGAAGCTGGGTTAAAACACCCCTGAGCCCGGCCCCAACAACACAGCTCCATCGAGGTTCTAACACCCAAACTGCCATCAGCTTGGGATCAATCATTCAGAACACATTTGTTTGTGGGGGACACCTGGATTGAACCATGATAACCCCTGAGATTTACAATGCAGCCCAGGCTAGCCTCAAACATAAGATCTTCCTGCCTCAACCTTTGCAGTGTTGGCTCTTAAAAATATATGCCACTACACTGAGCTCATTTTATCTTTTTGCATCTGTGCATGTGTGTGTGTGTGTGTGTGTTTGTGCATACACTATGTGTGGTGTGGTGCATTACATGTGTGCAGATGTGCACATCCCATGTGCTTGTGTGGAGGCCAGAAGAGAAATGTCGGTGATTTGTTTCTGCAGGTTTTCTTGAGATGGAGCCTCTCACTGAATCTGGAGCTTCAATTTGTGAAATTGGCTGATCAATGAACCTCAGAACTTCTCCAGTTTTCATTTGCCACAGGTCTGGGGTTACACACCCCTGTATCCATGCCCAGCTGTTTATGTGGGTGTTAGGGAATCCAACTCATGGTAAATCAGGCCTTCACAGGCCCTTTATGCTTGTGTGGCAAATGCTCTTATCCAAGGAGCCATCTCAAATGGCCATTATTTCTTCTTTCTGTAGTGTGTGTGTTGGGTCATGGGGCAACCTCAGGGACTATCCTCGGGTATGTTGTCAACCTCTTTAGTGAATACAAATTGGAAAAAACATGTGATGTAAAATTCCAGATCTAAGACAAGAGTGAAAAGCTTCAATTGATTTTAATCAGTTATTTTTTAGAGAGTTGGCTAGCCACACATTTGTAAATTCCATTATTTTATAATCTTTACATATAAGATTTATAAGTCAGCAACTAATAAGCTTTCACAGTGATAGCTAAAGACTTCTATGAGAAGTTAAAAGGGGCTGTTAGGGAAATTACAATATGGAAGGTCTGAGTTAACAGTTGTGTTTGAATCAATTGTGACCTCACAGTGGGCATGGCTGTTCACAACTGTAATCCTAGCACCCAAGAGACGGAGACAGGAGGATTGCAATAACTGTGAGGTCAGCTGGGCTATATATAGTTTATCTACCATAGTGTGATTGTTAGGTTTTGTTGTCAACTGGGATCTTTTTAATTATCTTGGGTGGGTCACTGATGATGTTTTCAGGAAGGCAGCCTCTCAGTAGGGGGCAGGATGTAAAGAAGCTCAAAGAAGCTGGAAGTAAACATCCTTTCCTGTGTGGGCAGTGCAGGAAGGAAATTCCAGAGACTCAGGAAGCCATCAAGTCTGGGGAAGTATTGCCAGACCCCCACCCTAAGGCTATATAAAGGAGAAGAAATTCTCTTTGTCCCTCCTGCCTGTTTACTAGTGTGTGTATGGTGTGGGTGATGGGTTTTTCTCTCTATTCAGACCTGTGAAAGAGGGCCAGCCTCTTTCGATGTTACAGAACTTCCCCTCATTCTGTAGTTTCAATGAATACTTTCATCCCCTAAATTGTGCCTGGTTTGTAGATTCATCCAGTGGCCTGTGGCTGACTGCAACACATAGTATTAAAAATTTAAGCAAGTAGCCATTGTGAGACTATGGGCTATGATTCCAGATAAGAGACTATGAGAGGGAAACAAGAGGAGACAAGAAAGAGTGGGGAGGACAACAGGAGATGCATCCTATGATAGCAGAAATGAGGCTACATTGCAGGGGAAGGCAAAAGTGGGAGAGAAAAGGGGAAGGGAAAATATATTTTCAAAAACATAAAAACAAAACAAAGCAAAACAAAATCCAAAAGATGACAACCTCCCAAAAGCAATGAGACTTCTTGGCAGAGCTCATGGGGGGAAAAGCCATTGGGGAGCCTGGCTGGGATTGATGGAGTCCTGGGCAAGAAGCTGGAGGAAAAAAGCCAAAGTCTTCTGTGGTCCTCAACCAGTTTCTGGTGCTAAAGAAAGATGAAGCCCTCTTCAGGGGATTGGCTGAAGGACACGTGTGGCACCAATGTCAAGCAGTCCTGGGACTGCTTTGGGTGCCTTGAGAATGGTGTGACACCTTCTTGTGATGTTCTCTGGGACCCCTCAGTCCTCCAGTCCTAGAGTCCAGTCTTCAGAGTCTGCAGCATAATAGGGCTCCTCCCTGTCCTCTCCAAAGGAAAACATCACTTTTGTCACACTCACCTCTGATGTACTCTAGGGTACTTGGGGAGTTCTTGCCCCTCATAAGTTGAACCTTTTTGGAGTTCTCACCCTTGCATGCATTGTCCTTTCTCCTTCCCCTACAGTTCCATGGTGATATTTACCAGCTTTCCTGAGTGGAGTCCTGTCCCGTTCCCCTCCTTCACCTCTGATCTGTTGGGTGCCAATTAGCTCTTTTTTTTTCAGAACAATCACTAATCAAAGATTTTTTTAGGTCAATAAAGTCAGTGGTCTTCAATAGATCTAAAAATATATATCAATAGAAAAAACATTAAAAACTGATTTGTGTGCTAATAAAATACATTTTAAAAATGTAAATCAAATAAATAAATAACCTTTTATATGTGAAAATAACTGTTCAATTTCCTTGGCCCTAAAATTATGTTTCTGCCAGACTTTATTTATCTTGTTTGTGCTTCCTCTGTTGTACATATGAACTGAATTTCTCTCCCTACTCCAGATTTAATGATTCTTCACACCTTAGGAAAGCATCACCTGCCTTTCTGTTGGATTCAAATTATATGAGGTGCTGGGGAGAAACCAAGGGTGGGAAGACCCATACAGGTATGATTCCTGCTTTTCAATTTTCACTTCACTGTGGTTTCTCCACAAGGTTTCTTTTCTTTCCCTTCAAAGCTTCATGGTGTTAACAGGTCTCAGCTGTTATTAATGCCTGATAACTGAGGGTAACTTATCGGCTTCATACTCATGTCTGACATCTGTTTGTTTCCTGTCCAGAATCTGAGTCACACTGTGCTTCTCTTCCATCAAGCAAACTCATAGATATTGTGAAGCTTACTTGCTTCCTGATTCTTATCCAATAGCAATAAGTATTTATACATCAAGAGTAGCACTAAGATCAATGCTAGATGAACTATTTGTTTGTTATATGTCAACCACATTTATATATACAAAGATAGTTCTAAAATTAAAAAAAAAATCCCTAAGATGTAAGCATTCCTTTCTTGATGGAACATTTTGCCCCTCTAAAAAGACTGAAGACACTGTATTCATGAATTTACAGGAACCATTTCTACTTGTCTTGTTTAAATAGAGATCTCTTTTATTCTCTTTTTCCTTCTCTCAAACCCTTTGTCTTTGATGAACAATCCCTACACAGCAAACTTAACAGACCTAGAGTACAGCTGACAAGAGAGACCATCACTACATGCCAGAGCTAAAAAGAACCTTGGAAAAGGTCTTCACATTCTACAACAGTCGATACCTTCATTTTAAGTTTTTTGTCTATAATTTTCATTGAATTTGGCCAAAAGTGATTTTTTAAATTCTATTAAAATCACTCTCCTTTTTATAATAAATCAAATTTATCTACCTTTTATTCAACAACCATTTAATAGAAGAAAGTTTCTTTGCCTGGTGCCCAACATACAGTTATGATTCACACCTATAAGCTTATATTATAGTTCCAGGGTCAGTAAATTACAGCCAACAAGCCAAATCTGAACTTTGGCTACTGTTATTAATAAAGATGTATAGGAGTATACCTACATTCATTTATTTATACAATGCAGCTATTTTCATACTACTGTGGGCATGAAACAGTAATTGAGATAGAGACCTTGTAGTCTTGGACACCTAAAATATTTACTATCTGGCACTTCACAGGAAAATAATTTAGTAACTCCCACTGTGGTGAAAGGACTGAGATGATAAAAATTAAACAAACATAAACTAAAGAATTTATTTTCTATATCATATATACTCTTTTGAGACATGGTTTCACACTATAGAACAGACTGACCTCAAACACTTGATCCTCCTGCCCCAGCCTCCTCCTGAGAGCTGTGAATACAGTTTTGCACAACCACACCTGGCCATTTTAAAAAGAAAAAAATAGGAATGGAGACACGGTTCAGGAGTTAAGGTGCTTGCTCGCAAAGCCTAAGGACCCATGTTTGATTTCCAAGTACCCATGTAAAACCAGGTACACAAGGTGGCCCATGTGTCTGGAATCCTTTTTGCAGTGGCTAGAGGACCTGATGTTCTCTCTCTCTCTTTCTCTCTCTCTCCCTCTCTCTCTCTATCTCCTTCCCTCTATCTCTGTCTTCACTCTCTCAAATAAATAAAATATAAGTATCTTAAAAATACAGAGTTAAAGCGGGAAAAAGAATAGTTTTAGGCCACCATCTCCTGAGATTCTGGCAAGAGAGGAGCCACCACAGTCATACCGTGGAGGATCCATATGGAAACCCGCAGAGAAGGACGGGAGGAACAAGGGACCCACAGCCACAGACATTCAATCTACACAGTATAAGCCAGTGAGACAGAAACCAATGATCTTCGACACAAAGACCACTAAACTTACAACCTTAAAGCAGCCTTAATAGTCATCCACCAAGACTCAGGGAACTGAGTGGAAGAGGGGGCGGAAAGATTGTGAGTGCTGTGGTGGGGGAGACTATCCAGAGTCTGGCACCCTTCAGTAACAACACACTTGGGCCAGGAGGACCTGGCTGAGTACTAGGCTATCCAGGATCCCCTGCCACAAGGACTGATCCAGACGGCCCACGGAGGAGGATATCCAGCTGATTGGGGATGGGGAGGGGGGCATTGGGGAATTGGGGATAACAACTCATTGTTTGCCCACTGAATAATGAAACTCATTATGGACAATAAATATATATTTAAGATTAAAAAAAA
>PVHP010019378.1:0-31980 GCA_004024765.1 Zapus hudsonius
CTAGGGCCTCTTGCACTGACCAGCGAACTCCAGTTGCGTGTGCCACCCTGGACATCCATGTTTACGTGGGTACTGGAGGAGCTGAACACCAGCCAGCAGGCTTTTGCAAGCAAGTGCTTTCAACTGTTAAGCTACCTCAGCCTCTCATTTGTATTTTAATATGCTCTTTAATATACAGTTGGCAAAGGAAAAAACTGTGGTTTCAGGAAGGTAACAAGTCAAGCAAAAAGAGGTCACGCCATGATGAATGGATGAATTCCAGTAAATATCTCTGTTGAGAACACAGCAGCGTGGGCTCCCCTGCCTCCACACCTGTGGAGATGGGGCTCTGGTGACAGGACTTGGGGACACAAAGCCCCATAGGACCCACCTCCCTCATAGCTCCATGGGAGGACTGTCCCTCGCCATCGGAAAGATGACAATGGTGACAGACCTTGGAACAGCAGTGAGATCTGAGACATGGAACTTCCTCCTCCCGTGAACCCCCACCAGTGCAGAAAACATGGACCCTGGACGACTCTCCTCCATGAGCCCCTCCTGACCCTGGTCACCCAGCAGGAGAGCCTCACAGATGCACAGGCCCCTCCGAGACAGGCTCTGCAGCCACAGTATTGTCTCATTCTGCTCCAGAGCCTCTCTGCTCAGCTGGGACCTGACCCCTGCTGCAGCCTGTGTGGCACACAGACCCCATAATTAAGCTCCTGCCGCCCCTCCTCCCGAGCAGCAGTCACACAAAAGCTCTGATTGTCCCCCGGCTCTGACTCTGACCTGCCCTGGCCTCTGCTTTCCACCTCCTGCCTGGGGTCAGGGCTCCGAGCCGCCTGAATTCCTGACGTCCCAGAACATCCACAGGAAGCTCAGCTCAGTGAGACGGAACAGAGGCCATCGAGGTGGCCCAGGAGCAGCCTGATGGTGACATGATGATGCCAGGGTCTCTAACTGTGACAGAGGAAATGGTCCATTCGTACCTGCCAGTCCTGCACTGCCCAGGAGTAAGAAACCTGGTCAACACTTTTTGGAGAGAGGGGACAGTCCCAAAGGGACTGATTTGGGCCTTAGCTCACCGGGGATCTGACGTTCTCATGTCACCCTGGAAATCTGCAAACACCAAAGACCACTTTATATCCGGCCGCTCACGTGACTCTGTGACCTCAGGCATCTCCCAAGTTTGGGCTTCTTCATCCATAATGTGGTCAAGTGATCCCATAGCCCTCTGCTGAGGACATGGGACATCCCAGGGGGACCCATGGACTCGGGGAGCCACAGCCAGAGCCTTGATGGTGCCAGCGCTGATGGCAGGAAAAGAGGAAGACATGAGTCCATCTGAGCTGACCGAAGGAAAGGAGCCAAGTCAAGGGCTCCTGAGACAGGAAACACACAGAAGGGTCATTCCCAAGCCTCTGGCCACTCCTCGGGTGATACCCACCTGCTCTTCCTCCCCTCACACAGTGACAGCCCCTCCTGAAAGCTCCCCAGGGGCAGATCCAGCAAGCCTGCCTGAGTCAGAGACATGACCTCTGAATTAGGGGAATTCTAGAAACCCCAGCCTGCCTTCCAAAGACTACCCCAGTGTTTAACCAGCAACTCGGGAACTGACACTTCAATGGTGACCATGGTTCTCTTGTCATGGAGGAGCCTGGGAGAAGCACAGGGCCCAGAGCTTCTGTGAGACCAGCCTGGGATGACACCATGTGACATTAATGCGTTGACTCCGCAGCCTTGGTAACTCTCAGGAACCTCCGCAGGGACTTTGATGTTTGGTAAAAGGATCATTAGCTGTTGGCAAACACCGCACGTGCTGAGGAAGGGCCTCGGGCTCTGACAAATGATAAATGAGAAAATTAGAGGCTTCGGGAAAATGTAAATATCATCCTTTGTAAGTCTGTCCCTTGGCAGGAAAAAAAAATGTTTCTTCAAAGCAATGAGGCATTTCTTTTATTCTTTCCACCGACAGGAAAAAAAAAAGAGAGAGAGAGACAGGACTGTTTTACATACTGTGATCTGTCTTCTCATTCCTACAGTTTCCATTGATTTTTCCTAAATTTCATGTTTCTTAGCCTTTATTTCAGTATCACCCTATAAGGAAAGGTTTTAAACCTTTTTTTTCTTACTTGGCCCGCCCTATGAAATCTTAATACCACATAAAGACTGTATAACTGTTATACACTGTACATATATCTGCATTTTTATATAAAACAAGTAACATCTTTTCACCCTTAATCACCCTGCAGAACCCACTTTTTTTTTGGGGGGGGGTTTCCAGGCAGGGTCTTGCTGTAGCCCAGGCTGAATTGGAATTTACTATGTAATCTCAGACTGACCTTGAATTTAGAGTAATTCTACCTCTGCCTCCCAAGTGCTGGGATTAAAGGCGTGCACTACCATGTCCAGCAGAGCAGAATCCACTTTTGCTCCTTGGGGAGCAGTATTGTCTGCTGGATACAGGTGCTGATCTGTTTCATTGATTCACTCATTCATTCATTCAAACACGTAGCACTATTTATCTGGGGCAACTCCCAGCCAGGGCTGTACTGAGCCCAGGAATGCAGGAGCAGGTAGACCTGGTTCTTGTAGAACCAACACAGACACAGGGATAAAGGACAGTGACAAATCTCAAGGTGAACACACATCACATCCAGTGCCGGAAGCTGTTGAGAAAGAGGGGGTGCCAAGTGGGTACCCATCCTAACTTAGTGACCCAAGGTGTCTTGGCAGATGAGGTAAGTAGCTGTCCAGGATTTGAAGGAAGCTGGGATCACAGTGTTATGAGCAGGGAAGAGAGTTTGAGGCATGCGTGATGGGGTCTACGGACACTTCACCAGAGAGGAGACAGGTAAAGGTAAGGAGGGGAAGGGAGCCTTGGGGCTGGGAACAGGGACTGGACAGGGTCTGGCTGCCTTTAACATGATTCGCTGTCTGAGAACAGGTAGGGGTGTGAGGCAAGGACGGGCCCAGAAAGGCCAGTGGTCCGACAACAAGCCTGAGCCAGGTGGTGATGGAAGGAGGTGAAAAGGGACCTGATGTCACCATTTCTTACAGGAGTGGTTGATGGATGAGAAGTGCGATGTGGAGGGTGGCTCGGGTGCCGGCCGGGAGCTGGGAAGACGGGCTGAGGTTCACAGACAGGGGCATGTTCTGGTAGAAAGGGACAGAGTGTGTGAGGAGACAATAAACTTTTTACAGTTCTGCTGGCATTTGCAGTGACACACTTTTCAAGATATGTGGGCCATGTATAAAAAGCAGGAACAAAATGCTTATTAAAGAGACTAAAATGGGGTTCTTCTGCAGTCTCTCTCGACTCCTCATGGCTCTTGTTATTTCCTGCTTCATGAAGCGCTCCTTCCCCACGATGACACTCTTGGGACAAGACAGACTCGCCACAGGAGGGGCCTGGAGTCCCTGTAAGGGCTCAGTTTCCTTCTATCCACCCCACTCACCCCCACTCAGACTGGCTCCTCCCCAGTCTGGCTACATGGCTAGTCTTGGCCTCCCCCCAGCTTGGCCATGTATCCAACTCCGCTTTGTCCCTCCATCAGCCAGGATCTACCCCCTAAACCAACCTGTCCTATTCTAGCCCCCTCCATTATAGTCCAGCCTCCTAAATTAACCCTGCCTCCATGCTGGCCCCCCCCCAGATGGACCGAGCTTCCTCTGGGCCTTCCTCTCAGCCTCACCCGTGCTCTGGCTCCATCCCTGACCAAGACCTGCCTCCTGCCGTTTTAGCTAAACTAGCAAGAGATAAATAGTTCATCTCGGTGTTCTGTGTATGTTCAGACAGAAAGCTTTATGCTTCTACCCTCCTTCCCTGAGACCCTGGAGGCCGAAGCCCACTGTAGGTAGGGTTAGTGGGCTCATTCGTCATTTAGCTGAAGCCTTCAGAGACTTGCTGTGGGCAGAGTTCCAGGCCCAAGGACAGTGGAGACCGAGGCAGGAAGCCCCTTCACTGAGAGCATCCTAGTGGACTGTGCAAAGGAATCCAGGAGGAAAGCCCAGGGGACCACTCTTGTGGCTGTTCAATCTGAACAGCTCCAGGCTCTGTGGGTGTGTCTGCCTATGTAGGCTGATCTGCAATCCAGTCCTCGGAAACTAAGCAATTATAAGACAATGTCACCTGCCACCATTGAAAGATGAAGGAATGGCTCAGAGCTCTGCTTCCCAGATCAGCATCTTTGTTGACCAAGGTAAGTGGTAACAAACACATCCTTGGTCCAAGTTCTTCGCCTAAGGATGCCTACTGACTTTTCATGGATAAAAAGTTGATTTATGGCAATCAAGGAAAGTAAAGTTTCTGTTTCTACCTTGTAAAATCAATATTGAATGGCCTGGACAGGGCCCAAGGCTCAGCCTGTGTGAACCAGGAGATATAGAAGGATGGGGTCATGTTCACATGCATGTGAACAGTTAAGGCCCCTGGAGGTCATGCTGCCCTGTGAAAGCGCCAGGCATGCAGATATACCTGTATAAATACACTGACTGAGGCGAGGGAGATGGCTGAGTGGATTAAGCCCTTGCCACGCAAACCTGATCCCCAGCACCCATGTGAAGCCAGAAGCTGCAACACAAGCAGCTGGAATCCCAGCAGGCAGATGATGAGAAGGGAGATGGAGATGGAGAAATGTCTGGAAGCTCATGAATAAAGAGAGAGCCTGCCTTAACCAAAGTGGGAGATGAGGACCAACACCAGAAGTTGTCCTTTGACCTCCACACACGTGCTGTTTCATGCATGCTCCTGCATTCATACATATGAACACACACACACACACACACATGCCCCAAAGCCTCTGGAGCCTACTGGGCCCAGCGGCTGCTCTGATCTGCTACTGCACTATGACCCCAGTGACTCTGTGTACACCCTACCTGCTTTGCCACACACACACACACACTACCCATCAACGGTGCCCTGAAAACAGCACATTCTACATCAGGCCTCTGCTCCTGCCACCCCTACAGGACTGGTCGTCCTCCACATGGCTTCACACCTACTTCTGCTCAAATTCCATCTCCTCCCAAAGTCCTTCCTGGGCTGTAGATAAGCCTATGTGGACAGACACACGGATGGAGCCCAGCGCTGTTTAGGAGATTACCACTGTGGTGGCAAAGTAGATCCCTGTGTGCAGTCTGCCAGGATGTTCTCAGAGGAGGAGCTTCCCACTTCTGTCATCGCTCTGCTCTGCCCTGACCCTTTGCCCCACCTGTCCCCTGCTCCCCACCCTGCTCTGGAACCCCAGCAGACCCTCTGCTCTACAGAAGCCAGGAGCCTATGCCAGCAGGGACCAGGGTGGGCAGGGGGCAGCATCAGAAAGAGACATGGTGACTTGAGCTCATCCTTCAGGCTCTGGTTTTGTTATAGGGAAATACACTTGTGTAATAAAAAGTAATTTTAATTAAAAAAATCAATTTCATGCCATACCAGTTTCACAATCATGCAAGAGAATTTTTAGTCTGCTTGATTGAGATATTGAACACCAAGGTCCCTACTCCAGCAATGAACTGGTAGGAATGCAGTCACACCACCCAGCAGGACCCCCCCCCTCCCGCATCAGCATCGGAGTCCTAATGACAATCTGATACTCCAGTTTTTGACTACCTTGTATTTTTGTCTGTTTTCTGCTGAGTTAGATGACTTCTTAAAAATTGCATGTATTCGGTTCCACGGTGTGTGTAGATCTGTGTGTCGCTAAGGGCATTTTCACACACACCTTGACAGGGTGTATGCATGCAGCAGAGCTCGCCAGCACACCTCTACTCCACGCTCCACTCTCTTACTGTCCTGCTACACTGGGGATCATATTTGTGGTCATCTCTCCTAATTTCTAAGCCAAGGGCACAGGGACTGATGTCTATTCGTTTCCTGAAGCCTGGTTGAGAAAGATGAGTCCACAGTGGCATTTGGCTGGTGCTCCATCCTGTCCGAGGAGGCAGGAGAGTCTGACAAGACTGAGCTGGGCTGGTTCAGGGTCACTGAGGTGTCAGCTCCTCGCTGCTGGGAAGAACTTCCAAACAGACACAGTTTATGGGAGAAATGGGACTTATTTCAGGCTTACAGATCCAGGGGAAGTTCCCTAATGGCAGAAGAAGCTGGCTCCCTTTCACAGACCCAAGCAGAGAGAGAAAACCACCAGCAGCCAGCAGATACCAAAAACCAGCAAGCACAAAAGGGCAGAGCTCTGACCTCTCTGCAGACCTTTAGGCAGGAAATTAGATCTGGCCCCAGACACACCTTTAGGCTGGACCCCAGGATCCACTCCCTAATGACGCCTCTTCCATCCATGTGGCTGGAAAACCAAGTTACAAGCTTTAATAAAACTCCTGAGTCTATTGAGGGACATCCATTCACACTACCGCAGTCATCATGCAGGGGAACATTCCATCTGCGCATGACACCTGGCTGCTAGTGTTCTCAGATGATGGCAGACACCTCAGGCTGGTGTTGCTCTCATGGCAAAGGGTCTATGAGGAACGATTACAGGAAAAAATAACTGCACTTTGAGGCCACTGTAAAGTGCTTTCTGGTTCCTGCTGAGCTGTTGACCACGTGCATGATGCTTGGCCTCCAGTGCCAGATTGTGGGGTTCACAGGAAGAGCCACAGGAACCCATGGGAGTTTATATGCCAGGTGGGTGTCTTGGCTGCATTGTATGTCAGAACAGCTATGGACTGACTGCGGGCTGAGAGTGGATGGTGGGGCAGGGGAGGAAACCTTGGATCCAGACTCATCTGAGGTCTGCAAGATGTTTTGAGCTAACCTATCCTCCCTGAACCTCAGTGTCCCCAATTGTGGATGAGGAACTTAGATGCCATCCTAAGGATGCTCAGAGGGTTTAATATGATACATTGCAGAGAACAGCAGAGGCCAGGATCCTTCTGTAAGGAAAGCAGATGACCCTGAACTTCCTAAGCTCACGGTTCTGGAGATCAGCCAGGCCATAATAGATATACTTTACTCTGGCACCATACATTGCTTGTGGGGACACAGTCCCTTTCACTCTCCTTCCTCCCATCTGGAATGTGGGTTTCTTCACACACTAGCCACATAGTTCCAGTGTGATAACCTAAGGCTCCAGCTTGAACCTCACCTGGGACAGGCAGTTCAGTTAATTGAAGACCCAGCCTGGAGCAGAGCTGTTAGCAGTGAGTCGGGGAGGCGGTACGGGACAGTCCCAGGCAGTGCTATCCAGCAGTAATCCAGGACATTTCCTCATGACATGCACTGTCACCTGTCACAGCCTTTCTGTGAAGCTGCTCCTTTGAGCTCCAACATGACAGGATGTTTTCATTGAAGCCGTCACCCCTTGCCAAGGTCTCTTAATGGCATTGCTTGTCCTTGCAGGTGCAAGCAATTAAAAGGTGACATCATGACACGGCACAGGAGCATTTCCAGAGTGTGACACCTCGAACAGAACCTGCCCTGGGATTCATCCAGAAAAATGAGGAGAGGCTCACTGTCAACCAAGGACACCTGGGACTTAAAACCAAGTGACCCTTGGGGAACTCTGGAAAAGGTATTAGGGTAACAGTTGGTGCCCTCTGAGTATTAGAGGTGACCAGGGTCTCACAGCTGTGTGAGAAGACATTGCCTGGGTCCTGAGATCTGTTTTAAATATGTCAGCAAAACTCAGGGTGAGACCTGAAGCAGGCCATCCTGGTCATCGCCGACTCTAGGCGATGAGGACGGTAGCTCACCACCCTACTCAGGTTGTCGCTGTCAACTTATACTCAACTTCTTTTTCAAATTTACGCTTTATTTGTGGAAGTGACCCAGGACACTACAAAACATAGCATGGGAATTGCATCCTGTCCATCTGGCTGACCCATTGTTACCAGCAGGACAGGGCATGTCACATAGGCCTTGTCATGGTTTGATCCAGGTGTCCCCCACAAGTAAATGAATGTGTTCTGATTGATCCATCCCCAGCTGATGGCAGTTTGGGTTTTACAACCTCGCAAGAGCTGTGTTGTTAGGGGCTGGCTTATGGGGTTATAAACCAGCTCCCCCTTGCCAGTATTTGGCACACCTTCCTGCCGCTGTTTCCAGTGCTGTGGCGGAGGTGATGTCCACCCCTCTGCTCATGCCATCGTTTTCCCTGCCAGGATGGAGTCTCCCCTCGAGTCTGTAAGCCACATAAACCCACTCCTCCACAAGCTGCTTTTGTTTGGGTTCTTTCTGCACAGCAACTAGAAAGCTGACTGCAATAGGCCTGAGCCTGGGTTGGTCAATGTCACCATGTCCTGTGCGGCCAGGGCTCTTCCTGACAGTTGGGTCAAGTCTTCCCACACCCTCAATCCAGAGCTACCTGCACTTCAATGATAACTGGTCCCTAACTGATTTGTAAGACTGAACAATGACAGCCGTGTTCTGTCAGCAGCCTGCCAGTGAAGACCCAGAATATAAATATATTCAAGCAGAAATAATAAGCACCACAGCTCCTAAAGAGTGGTGACTTATCTCTGGGCTGGCGTCCAGGCTACTGGACACAGTGGCAGGCTCCATGGCATGCCCAGAGCTTGTGGGACCCCAGCTCTCTGCACATGCTGGTGGCTGAGGCTCCTCTGAGTTGGGGAGATGGGAAGAGGTTAACAAAAAGCAGCCAATTTGGATGCTGCAAAGGGGAGTCTACACTCAAGGAGGCTGAAAGTTTGGAAGTTCCTGTTGGATTTGAAGGACATGGAGACTGCTTGGAATAATTCAGGTCCAGGTGGATCCTTTGGCTTGATGGCCTCCATCACCTGGAAGCATCTCCAGGGAGATGAGCCCTGTGCCCATGGGTTGAGAACAGTTGCACACATGCTTTTTATCCTGTTTCTTGGTCTTTGGCAGACACCATCCATGGTCTCTCCATGTGCCTTTCTCCTCTATCAATGGGAACATGATGGTCAGCTGCTATGTGCATGGTGCCCAGGCTCCTGTCACTGAGCCCATATGACACAGCTCTAGCCCATGGTCAAAGGGGATGGCTGCTGGGAATTCTGGGAAAGTGCGACTCTTCCTCTCCTGGCTCCCTGGCTCCTTCCTGTCTGGAGACTGACAAGAGCCATGGCTGCAGAGATCACAGGAGACACCATGAGGGAGGCAGTAGCTCTGGATCAGGGAGGCAGAAGGCATCCGGCTTGACTGGCATTACTGTCACATGGTCCCTGCAGTCACCCTGCCCCTCAGCCCTGCACCGATCCATCAGGAATGAGGTCAACCACCATCAGTAAACTATGGAACTGGGGTCAGTGACTCATAGCTGAGCATGGTGCTGGCTTCAAGAAGTGTCATCAGATCCTCATGGCCTGAGTCCTGAAGGCCACTCATGCTAGCAGATCACTGTCACTGCCACTGACTCCAGTACCCACTTCCCACATGGGTTTGGGCTGGCTGAAGCACAGAGTGCAGGGTTCCTACGCTAGCGTCCCATTCGTCCAGATTCCTTGGTCACGTAAGCTGTCACCCTACACCCTTTGTAGAGACATGTGCTACCTCCTTCAGCACTGCCCTCCCTGCTGTGAGACAGAGTCCAATGTCATTTGGCAAGCAACCCATGGGTTTGGGGTGAGGGAGTGGGGGAGTGACACGAGTCAGCCACACATGGTCCCGGGCAGTGATGGGCTCTGAAAAGGAGAGACCTAAGCTGGCCCTTCTGAGTGAGTGACTCTCAGGGGTTCCTGGGATTCTCCCTCATTCCTGGATTTGAGACTGAGCTTGAGCTGCAGGGCTCTGCCTGGAGCCACATGGGAGCGGCAGAGGCGAAGTGACACTGAAGCCACATCTAAGGTCAGTGCCAAGGGCTTCCACACAGCTCTGCCTGAACTCCAAGCCCAGAGACCCAGCGCATCAGCCCATCACTTGGTTCACTCCCACTTGTCACCAAGGGAATCTGCCAGTCCCATGGGACTCAGACTTTACTGGTCCCTAGAGAACCCTCCGCCTGCCAGAAGCCCAGAAAACACTTCCTGCCGAGGAGTCCCCATCACAGTTGTCCTCCATGGGTCTCATCCAAGGCCTTGTGGGTCACTTCTTTGGCAGATTCTGGAGGGTCAGGGAGCCTCTTGGCTGGCTTTACCCTCTCTGGACAAAGGGAACTCACACGTGATTGTTTTAACTCAGAATGTCGCAGTCACACCTGCACAGTGCAAGGACAGGGACATGGGAAGCAACACGCACCTCTGTATCTAAGATTTGGTTCAAGGAAATAAGCCCGCTGCCAAGCTCCTCACTGGAGTCAACTCTTTCCAGGGAAGACCCAGTGCCCATTGGCCAGGGACTCCATCCTTCCCAGGGCCTCTCTGTCCTCTGCTAATGCTGCCCTCACCAAAGGTCCCCACCTCCTGAGAGCTCCATCTTGGAAATTAAATATTCACTGTGGGCAAGACAGCCCTGTGGGCTCCAGGAAGCAGCCAGCCACCTTGGTGCCTCTACGAGACCAAATTAGTGATTCTTGAAAGGGTAAGATGCCCTGAGCCCAGGGAAGGACTTCACAGAGGCACCAAAAGCAGAGACCGAGCACCTGGACACCAACCATATAGGCCACAGTCATGGTGAGACTGGCCAGGTGGTCACTCCTCACAGCCCTCTACCAGTGACCTTGTGGCTACTTCTGCACTTATGTTCTCCTCTGCTTCCTGAAGGCTTCCATCCACTCTTAGTCCTGGGATTGGGACACTTTTTAATTCATTCACCTCAGTGTGCTTGTCCCTGCTCCCCACTTTCTGGTAGGTAGTGGAGACCAGCGTGCCCCTCCCCATTCACCCATCAGAGGCTGTACTCAGGCAGACAGTTCCCCAGTTGCCCACAATGATACAACCCCCTGACACACACACCATCACCACTGCCACCACCACCAAGCATGAAGGCAGGCCCTCACCCTGCAGACCCTGGGCTCTGTAGCATAGTCCTGCCCCCTGGCAAGGAATTAAATGGGGTCTTGTTTTCTTGGACCAAGGCTCAGGTACAGAGGTGCCAAGTGTTCTACTTTGTCTTGGGCCTCTGCTGTTTTCTGAAATCGCCTATTGATGCATTTCTCCTTCTCTGTGTTGCCCACATTCTCAGACAACTGTGCCATCCCCAGGCCCTTGTGTTCCCTGCAGCCCCGAGGCTCATTGATGCCAACTAGGGGCTGGATTCCATGAAAGGGGAGAGGAAGGAAGGGCAGGTTGGATGGGCAGGTGAGTGAGGACGTCTGGTCAGAGCTCATTACTTTCCTGCAGAGTGCGACTTTCCATCCTGACATCTTGCTGGTGGGCTCCTTCCTTGTCTCAGGGACCAGCATTGTCCCTAGGGACAGTGTTCTCAATGTGCACCATCCAACGTGGAAGCCACTAGCCACATAGTTCTTCTGAATGTTTGACGGGGAGGGGATGACAGAGCTGAGGAGTTTATTAAGTTTTAGTGAACATGAACTTGGCTTTGGGGTGGCAGGTCCCTGGGGACAGCACAGGCCTCTCTGCCTTAAGTGTCATTCCTGGTGTAGACTCTGGATCTCATTATCCCGTCTGCCTATACCTGACCTGTCCAGACCCCACTTCCCACCCTGTCACAAGACTGGGTGTCAACTATCTCCTGTACAGCAGACGCCTACCTCATTCACTGTGGTTCAGGTTGGTCTAGGTGCCTGCGGATCTGGACCAGGTCTCAATATAGTTAAAGTGTCTGAGGCCACCTCAGCATGGTCCAAAGTCAAAGACATTCCTTGAATAAAAGAGCAGTGTGTAATTCTTCCTCATGGTTTAAACTTTCCACAAAGACCCTCAAAACGGGAGGGCGTGGTGGCACACGCCTTTAATTCCAGCACTCAGGAGGCAGAGGTAGGAGGTATCTTGTGAGTTCGAGGCCAGCCTGAGACTCCATAGTGAATTCCAGGTCAGCCTGGGCTAGAGTGAGACCCTACCTCGAAAAACAAAACAAAAAAACCAACAACTCAACAACAAAAAGACCAAGACCCTCAAAGCCCAGAATCAGCTGAGAGAGGTGGTGGTTTTGCAATCAGGATTTTCCATCCATCATACCCACTTACACAGAAATGCACCAGACGCATCCATGTTCTGGAAACATCCTGGCCCAGCAGCATATGGTGCTGTCACAGCTGGGTCTTGACACAGAATGATGAGAACTGCTCCGCTTCCTCCTGGGCAGAACCATTTTTCTGTCACAGGTTTCTCAGGAGGCAGGAGAGATGCCCCAGCTGCAGTCCCTCCTCCAACCCAGCCAGGCCAGAATAATTAGAGGCCTGTTCATCCGGATCCCAGAAACACAGGGCTCACAACCCCTCCAGGCTCTGGAATATGAAAGCTGTGGAATATTGGGCCATGGTGGCCCAGAAGGCAGGGGAAAGCCAGGTCTATACAGGTAGGTGAGGATAGCCTCGTGGGTTATTTTTAAATGATTGTCTTTGGCCACAAGGACCAGTAACAAGGGTGACCTGCTCTGTGCGGTATGAAGGGCTGATATGACCAGAATAAGAGGAATTACATACATAAATGTGCTTTGCTAACCAAATAATTATTACTCTATTTCGTTTTTCCCCAACAGCTCCAGAAATTTTTGACACAGGCTGGGTTCCTGTCAGAGGCCCCCAAATGCTTCAGACAGATCAGATTAGAGTCCCAGAGGGAAGCAGAATTCAGTCCTGTAGTTCAAAGAAGGATCATTGTCAGAGGGGCAGAAGGAAGTCAGGGTTACTGAACAAATGGTACATTAAGGCACAGAGATTAACAGAGGCAGACGGATGGTCCCGGCCAGGGAGGAAGGGACAAGGAAGACATGGTTTGCCTAGATGACCAGTTGCCATGGAACAGAGGCATCTTGCAGACAAGGCGCTGAAGCAGGAGTGATCAGGGGAAGTAAAGGACCAGCCTCGTCACTCCTCTTGCCTCCTACTTCCTGCCAGGGTCTCCCAGTGACCAGACCAGACTGGAAACCAAATACAAAGAAAGGCCAGGAGAGGCTTTAGGGAGGCAGGATGAGGATGGAGGTTGGGGGTAGCTGTGCTTAGGTGTGGAGTTCAGGGTGCTGGGTCCTGGCAGGAGTCGGGGCAGCCATCAGAAGGAAGTGAGGGGGGGTTGGGAGTCACCAGTGACTGGCAGAGAGACGTTCATTCACCGTACCAGTGACCAGGAAAATGATGGCCATGTCAGGTGCAGTTGGTTTTCTCCAGCCAGCCTGAGTGCTATGAGGAGAGGGGGAGACAGCAGCCCAGGGTCTGGGGCCAGCTGCGAAGGTTCCTTTCTTCCCACTGCTCCTCTGGCTCCCTGGAACAGCACCCAAGGGCCTCGGATGCAGCTTCAGGCTCAGACTCCCAGCCTTGCTACAAATCTCAGAGCTGGCATATGGAGGTTTGGAGCTGCCGGAAGAAAGTCAAGGAGCTGGTACCACAAAGCCTGTCCCAGAAGCAGCAGCACCCTAGCTGCAGGCCACATTTAGTGCCCTCCCTCATGTCTTCTTCCTTTGCCCCATGAAGAGAGAGACTCAGCTACAAGGTTCCCTCTACCTTCCCCATGGGCCTTCCCATCCTGCCAAACTCCCCACTACATGGAGAAAGGAATGAAAATCCAATATGCGTGCTGAGATGGCTCTGTAAACAGTGCACTTGGTAGAAAAAGGACTGTCAGGTACTAAGGACCCTGTGATGAGTGTCATTATGTCAACACAAATAGGGAAGCCCTTGCTGGAGTTCACAGCTGAAATCAGGAAGAGTGAGAAGAGATGACAGCTTTTATCGTGGGCTTTCCAGATTTCGTGTTTTGAGCTTTACTGGCGATTAAATTGGGTTGAATTGTGGGAGATTAGGAGGTAGATAGTCTAGGCAGGGTTAGGCCGGCCCACTATGACCTCACGCAGTGTTCCCCACCTAGATGAGGACCCGCCTCCAGCACGTCTTTTATAACCAGGTCAGAACTGAGTGAAGTCCGGGTTTTCTGTTTGGCTCTGGACTCACGTGGGTTTGAGGTGGTGAGTCTTTCCCTCCCTCTGATCCTGCCAGAAGAGAGAGAACAACTTTATGATGGGATTTATTTTTCAATTTTGCTTAAAAGCATGTATCTTTTGTCTCTTTTTTAGATGATTTTGATGAAGCCGCGTGGTTACCTTTCTTTTATTCCTTCCTTCTCCTTTCTTCCTTATCCTGATAAGTAAACATGTGTGATATTTAAAAGCTCTCTCCATCTCAGTCTGTCAATTCTTTGTCGGACTTAAGATATGAACTCGGGGGTGGAAGACTGTAGCCCAATTTTGGCCACCTGATCCCCCCCCAGTCCTGTATCAGAATGAAGTTGCTTTTATAACAATAGTCAAATATGGGCCAGTTTACATGGATCTTTTAATGACATGTGTCCTGACTCCCCCAGAACGTTTCTCCCCACTGAGCCTGTCAACAGGTTTTCATGGGGCATTTCCAGTTGCTTGGCCTGTGCTGGTGTAGGAGACAGGGGAATGGCCTGAATGGACAGCTCCATTCTCCCAAGGCTCACATGAGGGAGGCCAGCCAGCAAGAGACTCATGTGCAGGCAATGCTCTCATTTTCCCTGGGAAGAATCTCTTCTGGTTAAAGCCTAAAAGACTCCACGTACTTCAGACATGTAGAGAAATTCTAGATATTAATCTAGATGCTAGCTTTATAATTAGTCAGGAGCGGTGGCAGGACCTGCAGAGGTCTAAGGGAGCTTCACTCCTAACTCTGGTTCCCATTTCTGGGGAGCTAGAATCCATGCCAAATGGGGGTGCTCCCTATACAAAGACAGCTTCCCTAGAGTCCCCCCAATGGGACTACCTGCCTGAGTTCCAGCAGTAGAGAAATCTTAGCATTGGCTGTTCCTAAATCCAGTCGCCATTTGGAGCTTTGAGAACTTCGCCTCTCTGGCTGGTATCAAGCCTTAAGCTATTGTCCAGCCTAGCATACAAGATCAGTTGCCACAGGAACCCCCCCCCCTTCATGCCCTGGGCAGCCATTCTCACGGACACCAGGACAGAAAGCAGCAAAGTGCAGGGCTAGAGTGTCCTTCCGGTCAGTCTCCACCCACTATAGGCTGCCCAGAGTGGTTTTGAACAGCTCTGCCTATCACATCCGTGTGAACCACATGGTTGTTGAATCGTGCACTACCCATTAGGAAAGCTGCCCAGGTAGGCGTGGAAGCCCATCTTCGTAGTGTAGACCCAGATATGGAGCCAGAGATGGACCTGGGGCCGCAGTGAGCACTCCACCTGTGTGACCCCTGATGGATTGGACAAGAGCTTGCAGATTAGGCTCTTTTTCTATGTTTCTGCCCAGAGTTGGAGACCATGGGCAGTCTGAGACCTCAAGGACCATGAACTGTGTGTGGACCTGCATACAGCAGGGACTATGGGTGTTTCAGTGAATGAGGTGGGGAATCTATGGAGAATGGGGCAGGCTAAGGAGGCTTTGCAGAAAGAAGGGGAGTAGATCCCCATAGCCCACAGGCAAAGGGGACGCAGACACCAAATCTACAGCTCTAAGCTGTGCCCTCTCCACCCTCCACACCCCTACTGCACCCCAGCAGAGATCTCAGGGTGCCCTGTTCACAGACTGACTCAGCCACCCTTTCCTATTGCATCACAACAATCCACCTGGCCCTTTACTTCTGCTCTCTAAAGTGAGTTGGGTGAGCAGAGGGAAACAGCATTCATTTAAAATAATTGAAGGAGTTGGGGTGGGGGAGGGGGCACAGGGTAGTGTGTATGTGCATGCATGAGTATGTGTATTGTTCAGGGGTGTGTGTGTGTGTGTGTGTGTGTGTGTGTGTGTGTGTGTGTACATGGGTGCTCCCACATCCACACTGTGTGTCTAGGGAAAAAGGAATATTTAGCCCAGGCTCTGTCTTCTCAAGGTTTTGTTTTGTTTTGTTTTGTTTCTTATTTACTGTGTGGAATGAGACTCAAGATGTCCTCAGCAATTACAATGAGGTCATGCATGGAGATTTCATGGTGCTGAGGAGGAGAATTTAGAGAAAATGTACACGTGTGGTTTCCGAAGCCTGCATTCTCCCCACCGGGCCCACAGAAAGGCCCAGCAACAGCTCTGGAAGCAAGGCCTATGCTGGTCGAACGTGGGGTGGCCTCTGGGGGAGTCGGGCTGGGGAGCACCTCCGGTGAGGCTGTACCACTGAGGCCCCTGCTCCAGATGCAGCTTCGCTCTAATGGAACCATCTGAGAGTGAGCAGTCCAGGGCTGGCTGAATGGCTGCCCACAGGGCCCAGGTGTCTCTGCTTCACCCAACAACAGCCCTGTCAGT
This sequence comes from Zapus hudsonius, assembly GCA_004024765.1. Taxonomy (NCBI): domain Eukaryota; kingdom Metazoa; phylum Chordata; class Mammalia; order Rodentia; family Dipodidae; genus Zapus; species Zapus hudsonius. The sequence continues at coordinate 16,227 of PVHP010019378.1, forward strand.
CGCTTTCATCAACAGGGCCACTGTGGCTCAGCATCAGGTTTGCATGGGATCATGAGGTCATGGACGAGTTGGGGTCTAAGAGAAGAGCCCTGTCCCCTAGGGACTCTACCTGGATGCTCCCTACAGGTGTTACTCCTCTCTCCATCCACTGGACAGAACAGCATTACACGGCCATATTGACCTGAAAGGGACATTGGGGAAGTCAGGCTTTGTTTTATAGGACTCTATGTGCACTTAAAATTTTCAGGTTGGCAGAATGAGATGGTAAGACCCTGTTGCTGAAGACCACATATGTTTGGGCTGCAGGCCACTGAGAAATCAAGCTGGAGCTGAGCTGGAAACCTCCTCCCTGTTAACCAGCTGACAGAAAGCTGGAAAAAGCTATGGCTGCATCAGCCCTAAGGGAGAGAGAAGTCATCAACGGTGGTGAACAGCAGTGGACCTTGCAAGCCTTAAGACTACCAGCCAGGCCAAATGTGCCAACTGGGGTAATAGTGGCACATCTATTGTGGGGGAAACTAGATGCTCTCTAATTGGACTGGAGGCCCGTTCCACAGGAGGGAAAGCATGCCTGGTACTAAAGACCTAGTCAAAAGCCTATGGTGGGGGAGGTCATGAGCCCTAGGGGAGTCATGCCTGCTGTTTGGCTAAATGCATATCTTATGCCCACCAAACTGCCTTATAAGCACTTTTTTAATGATCATACCCATATAATAATGCTACTCTCACTCTTGTCTAGAGAAGCTTCTCTTTTTCAGATGGTGGTGACCGCTGGGATAAATCAAAAGACACCATAGTGCTGAGAAGAAATGACAGTGGAGTGTTCAGCACTGGGACATCTCTATCACACTTCCCGAGACTCAGGGTCTATTGTGGTGGAAAGATTGTAAGAGCCAAAGGAAGGGTAGGACTGCTTACAACGCAAACTTCCAGACACAAAATGGCCTTGATGTCCATGACTTCGAAGTGCCTGATAATACCTACACATAATGGGAGGGAAAGATAATGACACCGAAACAAAACAGAGACTAATTGAGAGAGGGAAGAGATATGAGGGAGGGCGGGGAGGGAATCATAAAGGTTTGTGGTCTATAATTATGGAAGCTATCAATAAAATGATTTTTTTTTAATTTTTCAGGTTGGGAGCCTGGCATGGTGGCACAGCCTTTAATCCCAGCTCTCGGAAGGCAGAGGTAGAAGAATTGCCATGAGTTCGAGGCCACCCTGAGATTACATAGTGAATTCCAGGTCAGCCTGGGCTACAGTGAGACCTTACCTCAAACAAAGCAAAACAAAACAAAATCAGATTAGGGACTGGAGAGATTGCCCAGTGGTTAAATGCACATGCTTCAAAGCCTGAAGGCCCAAGTTCGAATCCTTAGTACCCACCTAAAGACAGGTGCACAAGGTGGCACATGTTTCTGGAGTTCATTTGCAGTGACAGGAGGCCCTGTGGTGCTCATTCATTCTCTCTCTCTCTCTCTCTTTCTCTCTCTCTCTCCCTCTCTTTCTCTCTAAAATAAATAATATATTTTTAAATTTAGGTTGTGAGCTGGAGAGATTGCTCAGTGGTTGAGGCATTTGCCTAAAAAGTCATTCAATTCCCCAGTACCCACATAGAGCCAGATGCACAAAGTGGTGCATGCATCTGGAGTTCTTTTGCAGTGACTGGAGGCCCTGGTGCGCCCACATTATGCTGGAGGCCCGCTCCTTTGACTCCCCTCTCTCTCTTTCTCTTTCTCTCTCTGTATCTCTCTGTGTGCATGTGTCTATATCTCTCTACTTTCAAATAAATAAATAAAATATTTTTAAAAATTCAGGTTGTAGCTCTGAAAGCAGAGGAAATTGAGTGAGAAGGAAGCAAGCAGCCACCTCTGAAACAGAAGCTTCCAGTCAGTGGCCTGAAGCAGCTGCACCAGCAGCCTTAGCCAGCCAGGGTCAAAGGGAAATTAAGCAAATATAGCTGTCATGAAGGAAAAACCTTTCTTTGGAAGCTCCAACTGGATTCTCGATGTAGGACATTCTATGTGTCGTACTGCATATGTGGTGACATTTTTAGTAAATATACCTTTATTGATTGTGACGTCGAAGGATTTATTTCCCTTAAAGAAATGATACGGTTTGCAGAAGTACCTTCAGAGACTTTGCAGTGCCTCACCGGCAATGAGGCCTCCAGGGACGAACATAACACGCTAACCCTCTGCGTACCACTTGGCCTGTTGCCTGCAAATCTGGGAAGTTTTCTCCAAGTTTCCTAAGGCCTTTCTGAGATAGAGAAAGGGCTACTTTGTGCAGGAAGGACTTGCTTCTTGAGGAGGGCCCAGGCACCAGGGGAGCTGAGGCCCTGACCTCTCAGTTGGAATCAGAGCTGATTAAGCCAGGCCTCAGCCAAGACTGGCCCCTTCCTCATCAGGCCTCCACAGCCTGCCCGGGGACATCTCCCACTGAGTCAGGGGATATGTGGCTGTCATCCGGGCACTCTGCTGAGGAGGCAGGAGCCTGGGGCAGTTTTCCCTATGCAAGTGGAGAAGACTGTTGACACCAAGGAGGATTCCCTCCCATTTTAATTTCCTGCTGGCTTTGCCCACAGGAAGCTGGCTGCTTGCCTGAACTTGTTTTTCTCTATTTGGTTTTTATACTTTCCAAACAAGATATAAAGGCAAAAAACGTGCATGATGTATAATTCGACCCCTTGTATTTTTTTAAATATTTTATTTATTCATTTTCAAGCAGAGAGAGAGATAGCTCCAGCACCAGGGCTACCACCTTGTGGGTCTGGCTTACCTGGGTCCTGGGGAATTGAACCCTGGGCCTTAGGCACTGGAGGCAAGTGCCTTAACCCCTGAGCCATCTCTCCAGCCCTAACCCTTGTATCTGTTTAACTTCATAAAGCATGCTTTGAGGAGAGCAGGGAGGATGATTTCCAGGAGTGGAAGTCCACAGCTGTTCATATAGAGCAAAAGTGTGTGTGGTGTGCATACATGTGTGTGCATGTTCATATGTGTGTGAGCACATATATGTGTGTGCAGGTACAGGTGTGTGCATGCATGTGGAGGCCAGAGAACACTGTGGGTGCTTTCCTCAGGCACCACCCACCTCTTTTTGAGATAGGGTTTCTCATTAGCCTGGAGGGAATCAATTAGCTAGAATGTCTGGTCAGCGAGCTCCAAGGATCCTCCTGTCTCCACCTCCCTAGTGCTGAGATTATAGGTTGTGCCACACCACACCCAACACTTCACATGAGTTCTAGGGGTTGAACTGAGTGAGGTCCACACTCTTGTGAGACAAGCTCCTAACCCACTGAGCCATCTCCCCAGCCATGGTGTGTGCACGTGCAAGCGTGCGTGTGTGTTCATGCACATCAACAAGGTTTGTTATGCCCTGTTTCCTGATGCTTTGGCATTTGGGGATTTGGCTGACCCTGGAAACCTTCCCTTTCCAGGGCAACCAACCTCCAGACATAGGAAGAAGCCCATCTGGAGGGCATCTTGCCTTACAAACACAACCAAGACCACATTTAACCACTCCCCTCCTGGGCTCTCACATACCAGGTTACTACCCACCTGCCCTAACTGCCGAGGCCAAGGGTCTGCTAAGTCCTCCCAGCTAGCCAGCCTTGGGCCTAAAGCCCTGTCCCGCCCCACTCTGAATGCCCTCGGCCGCTGCTGCTCCCTCAGCCGCCTCCCAACCCCAGTGCTTCCCTGGTGGCCTGTGTGGCACGCTGGGCTCTGGCTTCTGGAGACCTGTGAGTGTAATAATGTCATCCTTCCTGACAGTCATTTCTGTGTCCACGTGTCTTACAGTACCCAAGGAAAACAAATTCTAGTGTCTGATAGATACCCTGTGGCTGGCTCTCAGCCCCATTCTTCAAATTTAAACAGTGTATTTAAACAATGTGCAACTTTGCATCATAAAAACAGTCCACCCCAGTGATGTCAGAGGCTCCATGAATCACAGTGACAGCTCCCCTGTATCCAAGAGACCTCCCCAGGCTGCTAAGTCACTGTCCCCCACTGTGAGAACTGGTCTCTGTGTTGGACCCTCCAACTGAAGGGACTGAGAGCCGCTCCAATGACCCACATTGTGCCCAGCTGAGGGCCAGTTAGCCTCAGGCTTATTTCCTGCCTCTGTGTGTCCTGGGAACCAGTGCCATTTGCTCCTGTTGGGAAGAACCTTCCAGCATTGGCTGCTCTGAGCCAGTGTTTCCATGGACGTCTCTTCTTGGGGCTGCCTGGCCAGGCCCTGCTGGGGTTGCAGGGTGTGAATGAGACCCTTGTCTTTGCCTCTCTCCTCTGCTCTGATTTGCATGAGTAAGCTCTCTGCTCTTTCTCCCATGTGTGTGTTTGTTGAGCCCTGCTCTGTCTCCTGCGGAGGGACAAATGACTTGCTCACCCAGTAAATTTGGCCAAAGCCCAGGTCTGCTCTTCCCACACATGGGAATAAGATGGCCCTGCTCTCCTTAGTAGGGACAGTTCCAGGAGAATGGTGTGGCCAGAGGATATGGGGTAAAATGACACGTGAATCCCCAGGACACTCCTGAGGAGAGAGCAGTTCCTAGAAGAGAGACTAGTCTCACACAGAGAAGCTAGACCTTTACTTACAAAATGGTTGTGTGGCAGAAGCTGACAAGATTCATGAGCCCCTCCCCTAGGGGGGAGAAGCTTTCAACAATTGCTGGAGCCCAGCTTTCAACCTGCCATACCAAACACCACTTGCCTCCTGTGTGTCTGGGAGGGATCCTGAGGGTGCTAAGCGAGCGGCCTGTCTCTAATAAGCCCATGTGGGACTGTTGGGTCTTCCTGCCCCTTGCCACTCCTGCAGGCTCATAACCTACCTTATAATTCAAACCAGCTCGTATTACTCTGTTGCTCAATTCTTCCTGTGTTTCCCCCTTAAACATAACCCAGACTCCTGCTGTCACCCGCTAGGCCGACAGTGTGACTTTGGTCTCTTCATGCTCCTGTAACTTTGCCTTGCCACCCAGGACACATGGCGCCAGCGTTTAGCATGGCTGCTTCTCCCCTCAAAGAACCCTTCCCTGGTCACACTGGATGCTTTTCACAGCCGTCACCTCTGTCACATTCTCATCCCAGCCTGGAGATACTCATGGATTCATTGCCTCTTCCTGTCTCCCTCTGAGGGTTCATCTTGACTGAATTGAAGAGCATCTAGCAGATGAGTAAAGCATTTCCCTCAGTGTGCCTGGGATGTTTTCAGAGAGGATTGACTAAGGGGAAAAGTCCTGCCCTGAATGGGAATGGTCCCATCCCCTAGGCTGGAGACCCAGATGGAACAGAGGGGAGAAGAGAGAGGCCGGAGCCGTGGCTTGGTGATAGAGTGCTTGCTTAGCCTGCACAAGGCCCTGGTTTGACCCTCAGAACCATATAAAATCAAGTGTGGTAGGACACACCTGTAATCCCGGAACTCGGTAGGCTTGAGACCAGGCTCCATGAGACCCTGTCTCAAAAAAACCTCTCTCTCTCTCTCTCTCTCTCTCTCTCTCTCTCTCCTCTCTCTCTCTCTCTCTCTCTCTCTCTCTCTCTCTCTCTCTCTCTCTCTCTCTCTCTCTCTCTCTCTCTCTCTCTCTCTCTCTCTCTCTCTCTCTCTCTCTCTCTCTCTCTCTCTCCCCTTCTTTCCTCCCTCCTTCCCTTTCCCTCCTTGGCTGTCAGGATATGAACTGCTCTGCTGACTCACACACCCAGCCATGATAGTCTAGAACCTCTGGAACTGTGATCCACTCCGCCATAGACAACATCCACGTGGCTCAGATGGCCATGGAGTGGAGGAGGAGGAGGGGCAGGAGGGAGATGAGGAAGAGCTCTGTAGGCCTCTGGCCAGGGAAGAGCTAGTGTACCTTTAAGCTCCTGGCTCATGTGGCACCCCAAAGCTACAATACATCATCTAGGTATCTCTGTCCTTGGTGGTGACAGACAGCACCTTCCCTTCCCACAGCCCTGAAGGCCTCCATCTCTTCAGCCTCCTCCGAAAACAGTGAGGAGATGGTTGAGTGGTTGTGGAAGAGGCCCCTGTCATTACTGACTCTTTCTCAGGACAAAGTCATCTTCAAGATCAACATGGTTGTGCCTGAAAGAATCCTTTACACTTAACATGGGAGGTGAACACAGAGCCCTTCCCACTCACATCTGTCAAAGGGGAGACACAGCATCTACCACCTTTCCTCCCCTTCCCTGTCTCTGTCAGCAATGTTCATGGGGCATCCGTGTCACACAAAGCCTCAGAGAAAAAACTGGACATGACTCCTAGGGTAATCGGGAGGCCAAGGTTAAGGAAGGGAGATATTAATCAAACCAATGCAATATGGAGACCAAGACTGGCGGGCCTCTGTAAAGACAGTCAACTCGCAATGCCTTCCTGCTTATGATCGCTTCTTAAGCATCCTTTCCTTCACATACAGCAAAAGCCAGCCCAACCCAGACCCTATGGGATGCAGGCCCTGGTGGCCTCCTGCTAATTAATCCTCCTTCCTTTCTGTCCCAACGCCCCAGCCTCGCCACACCTGCTTCTTTTTTCTGTTTCTCTCACTTTCTCGAGCCCACTGTGGTTTTGAGGCTCTGCTACTTGAATCAAACCTAAACCCAGCGGACAACACGAGCACAGAAGCTGTCAGGGTGTCACGGTTTGAATTTGAAGGTCACCCACAGGCTAGTGTGTTGAACTCTGAGTCCCCAGCTGGGGATGCAATTTTGGGAGGTTGTGGAATCTTTAGGAAGCAGAGCCTACCTACGGGAAGTGGGTCACTGAGGGTGTGTCTTTGAAGGTTATACCTGACGTCTCCTCTCTTTCTTTTCTTTTCCTCACCTCCTTTCCTTCTTACTCACTAGTTTCCTCACCTTTTCTCTCAGCTTCCTGTCTGTCACAAGATGGGCAGCCTCTGCTACACATTCCCACCTCCATGATGCTCCGCTTCACCACAGGACCGGAGTAATGGAGCCAAAGACTAGACTGAAACCATGAGCCAAAATAAGTCCTTCTCCCCTTCCTTAGGGTGTTACCTCAGGTACTTGGCACAGCCATGGAAACATTGCACAATCTGTCTATTTTGAGGGCAGAAGCCAGGGAAGCATTTAGCCAGCAGGGAGCTGGATGAGTTAATGTGTGAGATGGTCCCCTGGCTGCATTGTCCTGGGATGGGATGGGATGAGGACCTCCTGTCCTCCTGAAGTGTGAATGACCCCAGCCCTTCCACAACACTCTGAAGCTTCGGGAAGAGAGACTAGGTGGATGGTGACTGAGGCTTGGAGGTCAAATGGTTACCGACTGGTCCCTGAGTGGATTCCCTGGGTCTCCCATGTTGTGAGACACATTCCTGGGCCCCAACTTCATCATCTGGGAAATAGAAACATTGAAATCTCAGGTTTATATGAGGAACTAAAGACCTGGTATTTCTTCCCCTGGTCTCATAGCCCCAGGAGACAAATCTTACACCCAAATTTCCTGATCAACTTTCTGGGTCCATCTACTACTCCAAGAAGGGCCACTGCATCTTGTCAGAAATGAACAGAGGGAGATGAGGACCATGATGGCCGGACCCAGGGAGATGTACAACCCAGTGTCCAGCCAGGGTTCCTCAGCGTCAATCCTCCACAGAGATCCATGGTGACAAGGCCCAGTCTGGCAGAGGGGATGGTCACAGCAGAGCAAATGACCTGAAAAAACACCTCAGGAAGACAAGTCTTACGCTAGTGATGGGAGGACTGGTATAGCCCACATGTCCTCAGCTGGGTGGTGAGGCAGGCATCTGACCACAGCCCCGACTCCACAGGGTCTCTTGTGGCCTAGAGAAGCATAAGGAACCCAGGCCTGATGGACAGCAAGCTGCCTGCCTCACCACCCAGCCTCCCACAAAGACCCTCACACTTGGATATTCATCTCAGTGTGTATTTCTGAGAACCCACCCAGTCTCATAGGCATCTAACAAGAGAACAGACTGGAAGCTGATCACCCTTCCTGCAAAGAGCAAAATAGGAGATGTTGAGGTCCTGTGGTCACTGTCCACACTACCTTTTGAGCCCTTGAAGCAGGAAAGTGGCCAGAGAGGCTATGAGAGCTGTTTCAATAAAACTTTATTTACAAAGACAGGCTGGCTGTGTGGAGTGCTGAATGCTGGCATAGAAGGTAGCCACTAGTCAGCAAAGAGCTTCACCAGATAACAGTCAGAGAGGAGGCATGTGCATGAGGAGAAGCCACCAAGTTAAACCCCAGGGGATTGGGGAGAGGGAGACCCGCAAGGTCAGCTGTCAGGGACACATGTAGACAGATTGCTGGGGAACAGAAATGGACCAATGTAACCAGACGGGAAAGGCTCACTGCCAGCACTCAGCCCCTGCTAGCCTTGTCCAAGAAGCAGAGTGATGGTCTCTGTTTTCTAGAGGAGGAAAGTGAGGCCCTAGGAGGTGACACACCTACCTGCTCAAGAAGAGCATCATCCTTGATGTCTCTCCTCTGCCCTTCATGGGAGTGGCCTGGGGAGTAGGGTACACATTACACTCACCCAAAGACCCTGACACTGCTGATTATGCAGGAGAGGGTTATGACAATGACATCTGTCCAGCACTGGTCCTGTACCAGACCGCTTTCTACGAGCTTCACATGAACAGATCCATCTAACGTCACATCACCCCATGGGTGGGGGACACTCAGAAATTATGCCATTGAACCAAGGCTGTGACTGAGCAAGTGGATCAAATCCAGGGCATCTGACGTCAGGGGCTTTGTACATACATCTAACCCATATACACATGTGCAAATGTTTGCAAACAAATACACCTTTGCACATATGTGTGCAAATATGTGCACATACACTTAAGAAAAGAAAAAAACTCGGCAGAAGGGTGTTCCCCACGGCAGGACCCTGTGAGCCACCTCAGCGCACCTGGGCTGCAGCCACCCAGCATATTAGCAGACCTAAGAAGGGGCTGGCACCTGAGAGTTATTATTCCAGCTGTCTGCATTGTTCTGCCAGCCCTCGGCATGGGCATAGGTGACATCACACATCAGCACTTGGTAGAAGAGTAGGGAACCCCCCCCCATACCGGTCTGCAGTTCTTATCAGCAAATTCCGAAACAGTGTGACCCCTCCCCAGGGCTGCTGTGAGGACAGTGAAGTGACTCCTGCCATGTGCCAAGAGCTGTGCCAGGAAGACAGTAAGCGCCCAGTGAGTGGTGAATGTCCCATATGCACAGTTCCTCAATGTCTCTATATCCCCCCCATTCTTTCAAAGCCTCCAGTGTTCCAGACACTTGAATGAAATGTCATCGTCTACCAGAAAATCACCTGCTTTTATTCCCTGTGCTGACTAATCTGATCTGTGGCCATGGGATTATTTTCTTTGTCCCGCCTGCTTCTCCTATCCTGGGGACATCAATACACGGTGACAGTGCACCTGGGTTTGTGTTTTAATAACTTCAGGAATGCACAGGAAATTCTATGCTTGGGAATGCAGTGGCATGAGAGGAGCAAGTCATTGATGTGGACAGGCCAAGCGGGACAGAGGCTCACCGGCAGGAAAAAGAAGGGCCCAGGGGTGCGATGCAATCATTTGATGGGCTTCAAGAGCCAAGTGAAGTCAAATGTAGTTAGTGCTTCGTTCCTATCAGAAGCTTCTAGGGAGAGAAAGACTGGTCCTCCTAGCAGTGAGTAGAACATGAGAGATGGAGGCCTCTGTGTCCCCAGGTGAAATAAACCCTGTCCCCACCAGCACCATCCAGGTCCCACCCACCCCTTGGTCCCCCACCCTGTCCTTGCTCTTATTAAAGCACCCTCACATGGCTGTCCCCCTTCCAGCCTTGTGCTTGCTGTCCCCTGCCTTATCCTCGTGCCTCTTCCTCCACACACAGGTCTCTACCTTATCAGGGGTCAAAGGACCCTCCCCCTGGACACTGAATCTAATAGGCCATCCACTACTGCCCACCCTCTGCTGGTCACTGCCCTGCTTCACTTCCTTCACACCACTGTCCCATCTGGAAAGGTCTTATTTACCCCTCTGTTCCTCTGAGGTTGGGAGGGGTTCAGCATAATCCTGACAGGAGAGGAGCCCCATCTTCCCTGTTTTCCCCTCTCTCCCAAACACCTAGACTGTGTGAGTTCTCAGTAAATCCTTGTTAAGTGGATGGATGGATGGATGGATAAATGACCTGGTCACTATCTAAGGAGGTTTCCAACAGAACCAAGCACTGTGGTATGAGTCAGGGTTCACTAGAGGAACAGAACCAATGAATGAATGAATATGAATATGAATATATATATTACAAAGGGGCTTTTTAGATTGGCCAACAGGATACAGGCTGGCAATCTAACAATGGCTGTCCACAGGCCAGAGAAGCTGAGAACCTGGTGGCTGCTCAGTCCACAAGGCTGGAGGCCTCAGTAGCCCCAGGCTGATGCCAAAGGCCCGGAGGGTTCCTGGAGAGCCCCTGGGCTTCAACTCACACTGGACCATTGAAGAGCTGGGCTCTGCTGGCAGCAGCAAGAACACACTTCCCAGGCAGCAGGAAAAGCCAGTATGAGTGCCCATGGTAAGGTGCTGTCCTCTGGGTGGGGGTCTTCTCCTCAATGAATCCTTCCTTCCTGGATTGCCCTAGCATACATCCAGGGCTGGGCCAATCAAGAGAGGCCATCTTGTGAGGTCTTGAACACGAATCACATCTTGTACTCTGTTCTCCTCGGATGCCAACCTTCTGGGCAAGACCCCTGGATGACAGGACCCTGCCCAAAGCTCTGTACCTGGCCAGCTCTGCTGGATTGGTTTGGTTGATTCTATTGCACTGTGCTGGGCTGGGAAGCTGTCTCTGGAATGATGACTCCACCACAGGGGACCACAGCTGCTCAAACAACTGTGGTGCTGAGTTCAATTTTCAGTTCATTATATGTTCTTTCAAAATTGTGTGTCAGTTCGCAGTTTGCAGGCGCGGGGGAGAAAGGGGGGTTTGAGTTCTCTGGGAAGTTTCATGCATTTCAAAAACAATCATTACCCAGCACTCAACCATCACCATCTATTTTTGTTTCCTTCTTCTAACCATGCTGGGGCCAAGCCGCCCCCTCCCCCCAGAAAGTCATTCCAGGACTCTCCACTTCACGATGTTAGGAGAAGAGACTGGATGTTTTGTAATTGATAAATTCAACAATGATTTCTATCCTGACAATTGTCTATGTCAGAAAGGTGAATCTTGAATCATCAGCCTAAACGTTCAGTCACTGTTAAGCTTTCTTTCCCAAGCCACACACCCTTCCATCAGCCGAAGCTCTCGGCCTTTGTGTACACTGTTCCCTCTGTGCATCCCATGACTTTCCTTCTAGTGAGCTCCTGTTCATCCCTCTATTTCTATAGCTTCTTCTGTGAAGCCTTCCTAGATTTCTCCCTCACCACCCTGCTCCCAGCCTCTACCTGTTCCGTTATCACAGAGTCCCCCTGCCCAGCTCGGTTTCTCAAATGCTAAGCCCCCCTCCCACATGTACAGAAATCATTGTTTGAACAGATGATTCAAGTAACTAGAAAGTAAGGTAAAAGGTCATCTGAGAAATGGAGAAAAATCCAGATCACATGTTTAACATCCCTTTTTCCCACCAAGAATACCAGCTACAACCAGTCTTTTAATTCCAGCCCTCGGGAGTTCAAGAGCTACAGAGTGAGTTTCAGGTCAGCCTAGGCTAGAGTGAGACACTGCTTCAAAGAAAAAACAAGGGAGAAAGAGAGAGAGAAAGAGAAAGAGAGAATATGCTAGCTCTAAGAAGTAGGGATTTTGTCATCCTACTGGCCTAGTCTTTGCTTAGCCCGACCCAATCCAACCTGATCTGACCCAAGATTCAAAAAGTTCATGTTAGAACCAGCATCAAGGAAGCCATTATAGGAAGAGAAACTGACTAGCCAGCACCCCAGATGTTCCAGCAGGAGACAGTTCTCAGCTGGTGCTTAGAGAAGGGAAGATAGGGCTGAAGAAATGTTCAGTGTTCAAGATGCTTGACAACAGAGCCCTTGCCTGTGGCTTCTGTGGCTCTCCCAAGAACCAGAGCATGAAAATGAGCTCTATATGGAAGAATCCAAGAATGGTCCCTTCCATTACAAGATGCTGACCAGAATACTTAGGAAGAGGGTCCCCTCCCTGTGCCCTGTCAGGACAGAGGGAGCAAGGTCCGCAAAGGACCTGCAGGCTCTCTGACTGGGACCTGTGTTACTCTGCCCGTGGGCTTAGTTCATCAACCTCTATGAGATTTGGCCCTGTGCAAGGCTTAATGGGATTTCAGAGTTGGGGGTGGTCTCTTTGGATGTCTTTCCTTTTTGTCTGTATGATGCTAAAACAGCCATGGCAGGGACAATCTGGAAAACCCAGGATGGGATTCCCTTTTATGGAATTGTCAGAGGGTCATCTCAGGAGCTGTGATTTTCTTCATACAAGAGTCCAAAAGCTGGGGATTTGGGATAATAAAAATGGCCATGATCTGGATGTCAATCAACCAAATAATGCACTAAGAAAGCATGGTATATATAGACTATGAAATTTTATTCTGCTGTAAAGGAGAATGATGTCTTTTGCAAGATAATGGAAGAAACTGCAGATCATTTTGTTAAGTGAAAGAAACTAAATTTGGAAAACAAATATTGCATGTTTTCCTTCATAAGAGGAATATTTTTCATGACATTTATATATGTATATATTGTATATATATATATATATATGTGTGTGTGTGTGCATATACATATATATGCCAAGAAAATAGAATTAGGACTAATTGAGGAGAAAGGGGACCAACAGGAGAAGGGGAAGCCATGAAAAGACCAAGTCAGGGGAGGTAAAGCACATGTGTGAAAATATCATATGAAACCCATCCTTTTGCACAATTAATATATGCTAATAAATTTAACATTTTTTTTTCGAGGTAGGGTCTCACTCTAGTCCAGGCTGACCTGGAATTCACTATGTAGTCTCAGGGTGGCCTTGAACTCATGGCAATCCTCCTACCTCTGCCTCCCAAGTGCTGGGATTAAAGGCGTGTGCCACCACACCCGGCAAAATTTAACATTTTTAACAAAATAAAAAAGACCATGATGGACTAAAAGTTCTTATTGTACAAAGCCTGCCAACCTGGCTCATTTCCCCAGTACCCACTTAAAGCCAGATGCACAAAGTGGTGCATGCATCTGAAGATCATTGGCAGCTGCTAGTGGCCCAATAATGCTCTCTCTCTCTCTCTCTCTCTCTCTCTCTCTCTCTCTCTCTTCTCTACTCTCTGCTTGCAAACAAATAAATAATATTTTAATGGCCATGAATAAAATTGACCTTAAAAATATCACCGTGAGGCTGTGATATCACACCCTAAAACCTCAACAGAACATTGGGAAGACAATAACATTCAGTCAACCATTGGCCACCGAGGAGAAGATGGAGTGAATACATTAGGCCTCTTTAGGTTTACGTGTGGGTGCGCAGTGCCTCATGGTGTGTACATAGTGTGTATGGCATCGTCTTTTTAAAAGCTAAGGATTAAAACCTGTTGACACAATGTTTGGGCTAATTTTAAAAGATAAAATCGCACAAACATTAAATAAGCATGTGTCAATGATTTTATTAAACTCAGTAATTAATGAGAGATTCAGAAGGATTTTAAAGCTGACTGATCCAAAGGCAAGTCCAAAATGCACATGAATTTATAAGCTATCAGGAAAGTTGATAGGGAGCTGGAAAGTTTTCTCAGTGGTTAAAGACACTTGCTTGCAAAATGGGTTCAAAATCATAAAATCCTCACTTGCATACTATAGCCTATTGAGCAAGTAGTGGGTGTCATCTGGCAAGAGGGGCCATGAATAGAAGGGGAGAGAGTCTAAGCCTGTGAAAAATTGATCAGTCTGGCAACTCCTGGTCCCAGTCATTGGCTCCTTCCCTCACTGATCTGTTGACCAAAGTGACCCATGAGGTCCCAAAAACAAGACAGGATTCTGTCAAAGCTCTTGAATGCCCACCCCAGGCCTGAGGTAGGATCCTGTTGCTGAAGAAACCACAGAAAGCCATCTATCAGCATCGGGAGAACCTGCGAGGTCCAGAACAGTAACCAGGCCCCAGATGGTAGTCAGTGCAGTGCTGGAAGGCTGCCAGGGGAAGCTGGTCAACGACAGCTGGAGAAAACAAAGACCACTGACATGAAATGCAGTCTGCTGCCATGAGAAGGCTGAACACACTTCCTACTGGGAGAGAACAGTGAACCAAGAAAGGAGCACTTGTGCAATGGAGGAGCCAAAGCCTGGGGGAAGCAATCAATAGCTTTTAATTTGGCCAAATAATCCACTCAGTGAAGGGGAGCCCTTAACTGGAACTGGGGACTCAGGGAGAAATGCACTGGGAACCAAACTCTTGGGCCCCCAAAGAGAGATGCACTATACAAGTGATTTACAAAGAGGCTACTAACAATAGAATCTAGCTAATTCAGAAATATGTATCTCAGTTAACCTAACTGATCTCACTCTCTACTGTCTCCATTCTGTTTGTATTTTTCAGAATGCAGCAAGAGAGCTGTGGCTCATCCAACCCTACCAACGAGCCACAGGCCAATGGCTGACATCCTGGCAAGAGATGAGCCACACCAGACTTACCGTGGAGAATACATATGGAACCCCACAGAGAATGGTGGGATAAATAAGAGACCCATAACCACAGCCAATCAGTCAACACAAGATAAGCCAGACAGACACCAACGATTTTCAACACAACCTAAAGCAGAAGTACAGAGACCCCTAAGACCTCAACAATAAAGCAGCCTTAATACTCACCCACCATGATTTAGGGAACTGAGCAGAAGAGGGGGCAGAAAGATTGTAAGAGCTATGGTGGAGAACTCCAAGAGACATTGCCTGCCTCAGTAACATATTAACGAGGGTGGAACCGGGCTGACTCTTAGACTATCCATAATCTCCTACCCCATGGACTGATCCAGACTGCCCACGGAAGAGGATATCCAGCTGATTAGGGACAGGGAAGAGGGGCATTGGGGAACTGGGGATAACAACTAATTATTTGTTCATTAAATGTATCTCATTGTGGATAAAAAAAAAGACACTTTCTTGCAAAACCTGACAGCCCAGGTTCAATTCCCCAGGACCCACATAAAGCCAGATGCACAAAGGGGCACATGCATCTGGAGTTCTTTTGCAGGGGCTGGAGGCCCAGTGCACCCAGTCTCTTACTGTGCCTCTCTCCTTTCTCTCCATCGCTTCTTTCCCTCAAATAAATAAATATTTTTTAAATAATTGTTTTAAAGTTGATGTGGACTTGATTGACAGATGCCATAGTAGCATCTTCTGTAGGGAGGGACAGTGTCACCTGAGCCTCACCTGGCACAAAGTGTGGTTCCATGGAC
Organism: Zapus hudsonius; assembly: GCA_004024765.1. NCBI lineage: Eukaryota > Metazoa > Chordata > Mammalia > Rodentia > Dipodidae > Zapus > Zapus hudsonius. The sequence continues at coordinate 31,594 of PVHP010019378.1, forward strand.
GGGGAAGGGTAGCACTGCTATCAACCTGAGACCAATTAAATCTGTGAATGTGTGATGGTATGATAGTCTAATCAAAGAAAATGAAGGTCAAAGGTCACCTGGATTCATATGCCAGTCAAAACATCCTCTATATCTCAAAATCATTCCCATTTTTTTCTTACCAGGTATGGTTGTTTGGGTGTAAAATGTCCCCCATGGACTCATGTATTTAAGTATTCATATTTAATCCCCAGCCAGGCACTGTTTGGGAAGGAAGGTTATGGAATCTTTAGGAGGAAATGTGGCACTGGGTGGATCTTGAGGTGTTATAACCAGGCCACAGGAATAATTCTCTCTCTCTCTCTCTCTCTCTCTCTCTCTCTCTCTCTCTCTCTCTCTCTCTCTCCC
>PVHP010019379.1:0-22552 GCA_004024765.1 Zapus hudsonius
TAACAGAAGGATCAGCAATTCTATATTGAGGAAAGAAAGTAAATATCCGAGATATCTAGGCCGGTGTCCGACCTCTGCTGGACCACCATTCAACTTACTGAGCTTCCTGGCAGCCAAAGGAAAACAAAAAAAGGGAAGCCTAGCAGGTCTATGGAAATATTTTAGTTCTTTGGGACCAGAAAGGCTTTTATCCCTCCCCCTTTTGCTTAATTTCAAAAGATAAGGGGTTTTTTACGTGGATTATACAAGTCTGTTGTGTGCTCTCCTTAGGGGTGATTTCCTATAGATGCAGAAGCAGCCTTTGTTTTATTGCTAGTCAAGAGAAGCAAGGGGAAAATGCTAAAATGTAGCCCATGGGCATGTGCTTCTGTAAGCACTGCATTAATTAGACACCAACACACAAGTATGCGCCCCACTGCTCCATCTAGCATGGTGGCCCTAAAGATAGACACAAGCAGGTCACAGAGATGGCCATGGCGGGGTTGGGGGTTAAGATCCTGCAGAGCCTAAAGTCTTCCTGAAGGTAGTGTGGTCTGCAAGGACACATGTTGTACCCATTTGACCTGCAGGAACCACAGCGGTCTCATTCAAGAGCTGGGAAAACTGTGGGTTGAAGAGTGAGAGACAGAAGGTGTGAATGTAGCATCTGTGCCCTCCAAAGGCTGTCTGTGAACTGCAGAAGGGCACAGTGCTCCCAGAAGCCCCAGGGTCCTGGGGACACAGTATGGGGAGCCGCAGAGCTCCAAGCCAGGGTCCTTGTCAGCTAGACACAGGACAGAAGCTGGATGCTGAATCTACGCAGGAAGCTCCCACAGGAGCCGAGCAGGGTGTATGTGTCCCAGAGTTCAAGGACTCCATCCACCTGCCCAGGGAAGGCTGGCCCTGTACCCCCTAGGACAGAACAAAGGCCTGGTTTGTCCTGCGGAGGCAACTCGGTCTGGCTCAAGGCCAGGCAAGGCAAAGGCCAAGAGAATTCTCCCAGCCCTTCCCATGTCCCCACAGTTCGTCAGCAGGTCGGAGAACAAGTACAAGCGAATGAACAGCAATGAGCGAGTGCGCATCATCTCGGGAAATCCCTTGGGGAGCCTGGCCCGGTCATCCGTGGATGCCACTAAACTCATGGCTGAGAAGCATGAAGGTGAGGACAGCCGAACCCCTTCTCGCAGCCTGGCGGGCCTGGTGGCTCAGGTCTGGGCTGGCCTCTCAGGTGCATGACCCTCCACCCTTCATGAACCCCTGTCTGTCCTGTGAGGACTTGGAGGACCTCCTTCCAGAGGCAAGAAAGAGGGCTGGGAGATGACTTAGTGGATGAGGTGTGACTTGAGTTCAAGTTCCAGCACCCATGTAAAATGTGAAACATGGTGGCACGTGTCTGTGATCCTAGTGCTAAGAGACAGAAGGATCTCTGGAGCTCTCTAGCAAGCCGGTCTAGACTAATCAGTGAGCTCCAGGCCGGTGAGAGACCCTGTCTCCAAAAAAAAATTTTTTAAAGCTATGTGGCATTCCTGAGGAATAACATCCAGGATTGTCCTCTGGCCATCATACACACATGCATATGTGTGTACCTACACACACACACACACACACACACACACACGCACGCACGCACGCACGCACGCACGCACGCACGCACGCACGCACACACAAACGCATGCATAAAAATAGGTGAGGAAGAACTGGGGAGATGACTTGGTGGTTAAAGGCACTTGCTTGCAAAGTCTGACAGCCTGGATTCCATTCCCCAGTGCCCTCATAAAGCCAAGTGTATAACCTGATACATGCATCTGGTGTGCATTAGCAGCAGCAAGAATCACTGGTGTGTGCCCCCCACACACATGTGCAAATAAAGAAACTATTTTTTTAATAAAGAGGCAAAAGCCAGGCATGGTGGCACATACCTTTAGTCCCAGGACTCAGGAGGCTGAGGTTGGAAGATTGCTGTGATGTGAGTTCACAGCCAACCTGGACTAACGTGAGACCCTGCCTGGGGGAGGGGGGAGAGGAGAGAGAGAGAGCCAAGTGTAGCCTATGCCTGTAATCTCAACACTCAGGAGGCTGAGGCAGCAGGATTACCATGAGTTCAAAACCAGCCTGGAGACTGTAGAGATTTCTCAGTGGCTCAAAGGCACTTGTTTGCAAAGCCTGGTGACCCAGGTTTGAGTCCCCAGTCCCCACATAAAACTAGACGCACAAAGTGGCACATACATCTGGAATTCATTGGCAGCGGCAGAAGGCCCTGGCACACACACCCATTCTCTCCGTGTCTCTCTCTCTCTCTCTCTCTCTCTCTCTCTCTCTCTCTCTCTCTCTCTCTCTCTCTCTCTCTCTCTCCAAACAAATTAATAAATAAAAATATCTTTTAAACAATCCAGTCTGGGATATATCATGAATTCTAGGCCAGCCTGGACTATGGCATGAGACCCTCAAACTAATTAATTGAGCCAAAAGAAGGGGCAAGGGAAACGCATGGGAAGATCACCCAGCTCTGACTGGGACAGTGTGCAAGCTTGCTTCTCAAACTGTGTCCTAAATGACACCTGTCACCCTCACTTCCAGTCTAGATGCCCTTGATCAGTGGAGCCACCTGCTGACTTCTCTTCACACTGTGCCCCTTGACATTTATCCAGCCAGGGAGGAGCCAGCCTGTGCCTTGTCCCCCTAATAATGGCAGCCGGTCCCTCCTGCCTTCTCCCCTCCCCCCACCCAGCCCTGAAGTCCCAGACCAGCCTTGCTCAGACTAGGAGACTGAATCCTAGCTCAGGTTATCAGGAAGTCTGTCCTCCGCCCCAGGCTGGCCGGGCCAAGGGCAAAGGAAAAGGGACAGGCCCTTGGGTCTGACAAGCAAGTCCTCAGATGCTTGGGCTGGCCTTCACCAACATTCCCCTCATGCCCAGTCTGGAGCTTCCAAAGGCAGGAAGAGGCCATGTGCCCTCCCTATCTTCCAGGAAAGACCCCAGAACCTTATCTTGCCACCTGGCCACACTCTCCTGTGTTCACCCTGTTCTCTCTGCCTGAACCACCCTTCTGAGTGACCCTCCCTACCTTACCCCAAGAATCTGTTTCTATCTACGTCCTCCAGTTAGAGGACAAGCGACAAACCAAAGAAATGATCCCCAACTCCAATCAACGAGTTTATTGAGGTTGTTTACAAGAGTTGGGTGACTCAAAGGCAGCTGTATCACCAAGAAAAATCTTCCACCCAGCCATGGGTGACTCGGGAGAGCCGCCTCCCTGGAGGTCCTTGCAAACTTGCCGCAGCTAAAAACAAAAACAAAAACAAAAAAGTTTAGGCGAGGGACCTGGTCAGGCTTGTGATTTTCTAGAACTTCCTGAATCTTGTTTCAGTCTTATAACTTTTGTGAGCTTTCTGAGTCTTGTATGTTTCCTGTGAGTTTCATGAGCCTGGGGGCTTCCTTGCTCCTTCCAGGGGCAACTTTTCTATCTGGAGGAATCAGCTGCCCACCTGGCTGTACTGGTCCCTCCTCCGAGAAGTCCTTGGTCTACTAAGGTGACTTCAGAGCCTGCCAGAAATCACGCATGCCACATGTCCTTGTTTATGTCACACCCTTGTTGGTTTCCCAGTTTGTCCCCTCAGAGACATGCCTGGGTGCCAGGAGCATTGGGCCAGGCTGTCCAGACCTGAACTGGCTGGTGAAATGTCCTGTCACACTATGCACTTGTCCTGAAGTCATCTGTCTCCGTCCTCCAGCCTTCATGGGGTCATGAGGACACCCAAGATCTCCATGTCCCAAATGTGCCCTGGGACAGGACAGGGCTCTTCAAAGCTGGCTATTTCTGTCTCCCTCACCCCACCAGAGCTAGAACCAGACAGCGATCTCAGCAGGAACCTCAGCCTGATCCCCTACAGCCTCGTGCGCGCCTTCCACTGCGAGCGCCGCCGGCCCGTGCTCTTCACGCCCACCATGCTGGCCAAGACACTGGTGCAGAAACTGCTCAACTCGGGGGGCGCCATGGAGTTCACCATCTGCAAGTCAGGTGAGGGACCGACGGACGGACACACATCATGAGAAACCCATCACAACCCAGACTCCTCCCCCATTGCTCCTCCTCCTCCTCCATCAACTGCAGAAAGCCTGTCTTCGCCCCTCTTCCCTCCTACCCAGTGCTCCCTCAGAAGATGGCCCATCACTGTAGCTAATCTCTTCATAATGATCTGTAATCTACATTCTTCTCCCCAACTGCCTCACAGCTCCTTGAGTACAGCAGCGTTTTCATCTCCTTTGTATCCCAATGTCTGACCCTTAGCAAGGTCCTGCAGGTGGTTGAGCGGATGGAGGGGAGGATGGGTGAATGAGGGAGGTGGATTGATGGGAGGGTGGGTGGTGGGTGCAGAGATGGATGGATAAATAGGAAGGCGGATGGGTAGAAGGATGGATACGTGGATGGATGATGAATCAGTGGGTAGATGGGTGGATAGATGGATAAATGAATGAGTAGGCTGAGCGGATGATGGGTGGGCGGATGGATGGATAGTACATGGGTGAATGAGTAAGTGGATATCTGTATGGACAGACGGGTGGGTAGTTAGTTGGGTGGGAGGATGGATAGATGGATGGATGGCTGATGAGTGAGTGGATAGATGGATGAACAAGTGAGTATGTGGATGGATGGTGGTGGGTAGGTGAGTGATGAGGGGTACGTAGATGGATGATAGTACACAGGCGAATGCACAAGTGGATAAATGTGTGGATGGTGGGTGGAGAGACAGACAGAGGATGGTCGAGCAGATGGATGGATAGTGGGTGAATGAGTAGATGTATAGATGTGAGGGTGGGTAGATGACCAGATTGATGATGGTTGGGTAGATGGTAGATGGGTGGGTGAGTGAGTAGCTGGGTGATAAGTAGACGGGGAGATGAAGGAGGGGTTTCTTCATGGCTGACTTGGTGGCAGGGTTGGCCCCCAGCACCTGAGTTGCTTTGTCCAGTGATACTGCTGAAAAGCTGACCATGAGTGTTTACTAAACCCCTGTTCTGTGGTCTTCTGTGGACAGTGTGAAGTATGACCTTGGCCTAAACCTCAAGGGGCTTCTGAATCTAATGGTACAATTGAGACCCTCTTAACCATGGCCGGGCCTGGACCTGATGGAGATTGAGTTCTGTGGAGCCTGGAGGGGACAGTTTACCTGAGATCACCTGTGCCACCCTGGTAACCAAGTCCTCTCTGTGCAGACATTGTCACCAGAGATGAGTTCCTCCGAAAGCAGAAGACAGAAACCATCATCTACTCCCGGGAAAAGAACCCCAACACCTTTGAATGCATCGTCCCTGCCAACATTGAGGCCGTGGCGGCCAAGGTGAGGAGGGGTGGAAGTGGCTGAACCAAGACCCCACCCAGCCATCTCTGTGAGGCCCGGGCTGTGGACAAGGATGCCTGGTCAAACCTCCTGGCCCACCTTTCAAATCCGACCCAGGCTTACGTTCTCCCTCCCCCTCGTTCTCAGAGCTCCACCACGTGTCACATTGGGAACGGCCTTGTATTCTGCCAGCACCCCATGCTAGCTCTGCCTTTGCACTTGTGATAACAAGGGAGGGCCAGAGCGTGTCAGGGCGAGAGACAGGGCATGGAGCTGGTGACAGGTATCACATCTACCCCACCAGGGGAAAGTGGGGCAGCCCCACAGAAAAGGGACCATGTGCAATCCCGAGTTTTCTAAAGCCAGGCAAGTCGACACTGATCATCCTGAGCACTGAGTTCTTGCTCCTTATGGGGCTTTAGCACTGCAGCAGGGGAGTGCCAGGCTCAGCACCGGGGACAGTGACCTTGGGGATGGCAGGAGCTGGTAGCCCTTGCTGTCCAGCTGGGCAGTCACTTCCCAACTCCCCCCACCCACCCACTGCCCCCTTCCCTTCCCTCCCCATGTCACTGACATACAGGTGAAGGCATAGGCTTTAAACCAATCTGGACTAGTTTACTATGTTTTTAAAAGTTTGAGCCAGGGGGCTGGAGAGATGGCTCAGTGGTTAAGGTGCTTGTTTGCAAAGGCTAATGTCCCGGGTCTGATTCCCCAGTCCCACGTAAAGTCAGATCCACAAAGTGGCACATGCATCTGGAGTTTGTCAGCAGCAGCTAGAGGCCCTGGTGTGCTCGCTCTCTCTCTCTCCATCTCTCTTTCTCTCCTTGCAAATAAATAAATAAAAATAATCTTTTAAAAGTTTGAGCAAAAAAATAAAATAAAATATATAAAAAAAAATAAAGTTTGAGCCAGATACATAGCAAGATTGATGCTAGCTTGGGCTACATATGACCCTGTCTCAAACAAAAGACAAACAAGAGGTCTGGGGAGATGGCTCAGCAGTTAAGGTGCTTGCTTGCTTGCTTTCAAAGTCCACTGGCCTGGGTTCACTTCCCCAGCAACCCGCATAAAGCTGGACAGGCATTCGTTTACAGTGGCAAGAGACCCTGGTGTGCCCATACACACACGTACACATACATGCAAATTAAAAAAAAAAAAAAGGCTGGGCCAGAGCATTTTAGAAAGTTCTGGGAGCAAAGTGGAGAAAGTAGTCCATCCCTTCTTTCTTTCCTTCCTTCCTTTGTTCCTTCTTCCGTTTCTTCCTTCCTTTGCTTTCTTTTTCTCTCATTCTTCTTTCTCTTTTCTTCCTTCCTCCCTTGCTCCCGTCCTCACTTCCTTCCTTCCATTTTGAGACACCATCTTGCTCTGTAACTTTGGCTTACTTGGAACTCAGTTATCAGCCTCCTGAATTCTGGGATTACAAGCACATGCTACCACACTTGACTTTTTATACATCCCCCCTTTTTTTGAGACAGGCTCTCTATAGCTCAGGCTGACCTTGAACTCACAGTCTTCCTGCCTCAACCTCTCAAATGTTGGGGTTATAGGGGTTTGCTACTATGCCTGGATTTTTATGTTTCTTTCCTTCCTTTTCTTCATTCCTTTCTTTTAAGGCAGGAAACTAACAGTGACCTTGAACTCACAATGCTCCTGCTTTAGCCCCCTATATTCTGGGATTATAAGCATGCTGTACCACAACGCCCAGTTTTTTGTGTTCTGTTTCTCATGGAGCTTTTGTGGGGTGTCTGTTTGGTTTTGTTTTAGACAGGGTCTCATCATGTAGCCCAGGCTGAACTTGAACTCGATCTTCCTGCCCATAGTGTTGGGATTATAGGCACTCTGTTCTCCTTGATATGCAGTGTGTGGCCTTTGGCCAAGTGACAGTCATCCTTTTCCAAAAATGATAAGCACGTGTTTAAGCATCCTGAAGGTATCCCCAGACCTACCAGCAGCCTGCCCTTTCTAGCATTTTCTATCCACTTTCCTAGTACCATGAGCGCCCTGGAAGGTGCTTCAAGCCCTTATCAGCTGTGGGAACAAGGTCATGGGAAGCATCCAGAGGTGTGGGGTTCTGATCCTATTGAGGCCCACCTTCACAGTTTCATAGTTAGCCCATGGGGATGGGTCTCCCATCCCAAGGCACTGGAGTCGGAGAGCCAAGCCCTGCACTGGACTGGCCATGGTGCCCACGCGGGTGGGAGGACTGGGAATGCAGGATGCCATTGCTGACAGGCCACTGGGCTTGCAGAACAAGCACTGTCTGCTGGAGGCTGGGATCGGCTGCGTGCGTGACCTCATCAAGTGCAAGGTCTACCCCATCGTGCTCCTCATCCGCGTGTGCGAGAAGAACATCAAGAGGTTCAGGTAGGGCCCCACCACCCTGGCTCCCCAAGCAGCATCCTCAGCTCCATCTTTCCCAGTCCATGGCACACACGGCTGACTCAGGACAATAACCCTCCGTGCATCGGGCACATGTATGCGGGAGAACACAGATACCTTGAGGTTGTCCTCTGGCCTCCACACATGCACTGTAGCACACTCACACCCATATAGACCCAAACAAACAAATAAAGTTTTAAAAATTAAAACTTTTTAAATTTATTTATTTGTAAGCAGAGAGATACAAACACAGAGAGAGAAAGAATGGGCACACGAGGACCTCTAGCCACTGTAAACGAACTCCAGACCCAGGCACCGTTTTGTGCATCTGGCTTACATGGGTACTGGGGAATTGAACCCTAGTCCTTAGGCTCTGGAGGCAAATGCCTTAACCCCTGAGCCATCTCTCCAACCCCCCAAGTGAAAACTTTTCTTGACTCCACCTCTGGATCAAATTTTTTAAATGAGAAAATGGTTAAAATGGTAAATTTTATATAAGGCATATTGTATTACAATTAAGAATCACATTTTTAAAAAATATTTATTTATTTGCAAGTAGAGAGAACTAGAAGAGACAGACAGACAGGATGGGCACGCCAGGACCTCCAGCCTCTGCAATGGCCTCCAGATGCATGAGTCACTGTGTGCATCTGGCTTCACGTGGGTACTGGGGAATTGAACACAGGTCGTTAGGCTCTGAAGGCAGATGCCTTAACTGCTGAGCCATCTCTCCAGCCCAAGAATCACATTTTTAACAATCCTCGCCGGGCGTAGTGGTGCACGCCTTTAATCCCAGCACTCAGGAGGCAGAGGTAGGAGGATCACCGTGAGTTCAAGGCCACCCTGAGACTACATAGTGAATTCCAGGTCAGCCTGGGCTAGAGCGAGACCCTACCTCGAAAAAAAAAATCCTCCTCCAGGATCTGGCTCTGTAGATAAAGTGTTTGCATGCAAGCATGAGGACCTGAGTTCGGCTCCCCAGAACCCAGGTAAAAGCTGGGCAGTTAGAGCACACCTGTGACCCAGTGCTGGGGAGCAGAGCCAGGAGGATCCCTAGGGCTTGCCAGCCAGGTAGCCTAACCAAATCAGTGAGCTGCAGGTTGACTAGCACCTGTTTCAAAAAGATAAGGTGGAGAAGGATGAGGAGGACACCTAACATCCATGTCTGGCCTCTACATTTGCACACACACACACAAATAAAAATAACTATAAATCTCGCTCTCTCCGGCTCTCCATAGGAAGAACATTACAGGCACATGGGCCGGGAAGCAGAAGGCACAGTAGTGGGTGTGCAGGGTCATGTGGCCCAAGCAAATGACTGTGCACATGCCTTTTGTCCTACGAAGTGGGGATCAAACCCCACAGTCTTCCCCCAACTCTCCCCCCCTCCCACGCCCGCACAGGAAGCTACTGCCGAGGCCTGAGACGGAGGAGGAGTTCCTTCGTGTGTGCCGGCTGAAGGAGAAGGAGCTGGAGGCGCTGCCCTGCCTGTACGCCACGGTGGAGGCCGACATGTGGGGCAGCGTGGAGGAGCTGCTGCGGGTCCTCAAGGACAAGATCAGCGAGGAGCAGCGCAAGACCATCTGGGTGGACGAGGACCAGCTGTGAGCGCGCACACCTGGACTCTGCACAAGACCATCTGGGTGGACGAGGACCAGCTGTGAGCGCGCACACCTGGACTCAGCGCAAGACCATCTGGGTGGACCAGGACCAGCTGTGACTCTTAGCACTGCAAGCATGGGCTCTGACCTCCCACAGCAGAGCCAGGAAAGCGGTCAGGCTTTGCGGGCATGAGCAGACGGGCCAGCCCCAGAACCTGGGGCCCAAGGCCAGCAGTCCCTCGGAGGCCTAGGCCAGGGCAGCACTTGAATGTAAAGCATGGGGCCAGTACAGGGGGCTGCCTGCAGGGGGAGACTCTTGACAGCCAGGGCTGTCTCCACCCTGGGACGCAGGCCCCGTGTCGGAAGCAGAAGCCTCCCATGTTATTATTTCCTTTGCATTAAATGTTTTCCAGTTCTTTTATTTCCTTGTGTGTGTACACTCCTGTGTGCACATGTGTGTGTGTGTGCTGTCGAGGCCAGAGGCCAACGTTGGCTGTCTTCCTCAATCACTCACTCTCCACCTCATTCTTAGAGACCTGTTCTCTCACTGAACCCAGAGCTGCTGGATTCATCTAGACTGACTGGCCAGTGAGCCCCAGGATTCCTCCTGTCTTTGCCTCCCCAGCACTGGGATTATAAGTGCACACTACTGCACCCAACTTTTATGTGGGTGCTGGGGATTCAAAATCAGGTCTTCCTGCTTACACAGCAAGCATTTTACCAACTGGACCACCTCCCCGGCCCCAGTTCTTTATTTTCAACTGAATCCTTGCACAGGTTTATTTTAACCTTATGTCCTTCTTAAAATCAACTCCCCCCCACCACCAAAAAAAATCAACTTCCTCTCAACAAGCTTCATGAAGGCCAGAAGGTGCTCAGGCCCCTCGTGTGAAAGATGTGAAAGGAGATTCATCCCAGCTTTTCCAGGGCACCTGAACAACGCATGGGTGGGGATGGTCTCTGGTGGCTTCTTCTTTGATTCAGGAGATAATTATATAGTCTCCCAGGGGAGGGCTTAGCCCCACAGACAGCTGCAAGGTCTCACTGTGTCCTCCACCTTGACTCTGGCCTTGACACCAGGCCCCTACCCAGTATTTGCCCACACACCACCTTTGCTGCCCTCTGTGTCTGTCCCTAAAATGTTACCCTCTAGCTTAGGGGGAGCCTGGGGTATAAAGCCTTCCCCACTACCCAGAAGCTAGTGGTACAGAAAAGCCGTGCCTCTCTCTATAGCAGGCAGCAAAGGCCCTAGAGTTCTAGAACCTTCTTCTCCTTGCCCATTTAATGCAAACTTGCCAAGTAAGAACCCACCCAGGCACAGCCAAGCCAAGCCAGACCATACCTTCATAATTCAGGACATTAGTAAGAACTGAGGGAGCAGGCCTGAATTGACAACCTAATATTCATACCTCCTTATAAACAGAACCCTGGTTTTATTCTGGGAATTTGTATGCACAGCTAAATGACCATATGCCCAGCCTCCCTTGCAGCTAGAATGGTCAAGGGGAGGTAAGTAAAGGTTTGGAAGAGAAACCAAGCAGCCTCTTCCTCCAGCTTTCTGCCTGGGATACAGACATGTATCTGGAGCTCCAGCAGCCATTTGGGAATTTTAAAGTGACCGTGCAGATGAGGAAAAAATGCATAGGGAATGGTGGAACCGAAAGACAGAGGAAGGAGCCGAGTCACTGATGACATTTGGGAGCCCAGGGCTTCTAGGACTTCTTTGCCAGGAGACAAACATATTTTTATCTTGCGTTAGGTGTATTTCAGTTCTCCATCAGGAAAATGCCCTTGTTTGTTTTTTTCTAAATAGGGTCTCGCTCTAGCCCAGGCTGGCCTAGGACTCACTCTGTAGCCCCAGGCTGGCCTCAAACTCATGGAGATCTGGCCTCTGCCTCCCTAAGTGCTAGCACAAAAGGTGTGTCCCACTGCACCTGGCTCAGGAAAACCCTAAAATTAAAAAAGGGTTCACTGGATGACTCAGGCTAGCCTTAAATTCACAGCAATCCTCCTGCTTCGGCATCCCAAGTGCTGGGATTACAGATGTGTACTACCACACCTGGCAAACCTCTTTATGTGTGTGCATGCATGTGTGTGTGCAGGTGTGTGGCATATGCATGTGTGTGCATATGGCATGTGCATGCATGTACACATGTGTGTGCGTGCATTCTGTGGCATGTACATGCGTGCATGTGCGTGCGTGCATGCGTGTGCATGCGTGTGGCATATGCATGTGTGTGTGCTTGTGTGCATATGGCACGTGCATGCGTGTGTGCATGTGTGTGGCATATTCGTGTGTGCATGCATGTGTGTGCATGTGGCATATGCATGTGTGTGCATACGGGTGTGCATGCATTGGCATATGCACGTGTGTGCATGCGTATGTGCGTGCATGTGTGTGTGCATGGGCGCCCTAGTAGAGCATCAGGTGTCCTCTCTCTCTTCTGCTTCGTGTCCTTGAGTCTCGCTGCTGCCTTTGTTGGTCAGAATGGCTGACCAGCGAGCCTCAGCAGTTCTGTCTCACGCACCTCAGGATTGTGGTTCCAAGCATGAGTGGCCATGCCCAGCTAAATTTTACAGGGGTACTGAGGCTCAAACTCAGTCCTCACGCCTGTGCAGCAAACGCTTTACCCTCAGAGCCACCTCCCCAGCCTCCAAACTTCTTTGCCAGACGTGGTGGCACATGCCTTTAGTCCCAGCACTCAGAGGCTGAGGTAGGAGGATTGCAGTGAGTTTGAGGCCAGCCTGAGACTACAGAGTCAATTCCAGGTCAGCCTGGGCTAAAACTTTTTCTTAATCATTTCATGTGCAATGGGTTGTTCCTCTACTGTGTTTTTGCCACATAATCGAGATAAGGCTTGCTCACAGAACTGTGCTTACTAGTAAACATCTCATCCTAATATCAATGCCGTATAGCCTGTAGTAACTTTCAGTGTTTTAACTTAGAAGACACATCAGCAGTGTGAGCCCCCAGCGGGGAGGGGGGAGCAATGGCGGGGGGGGGGACCAGAAGGATGTCCAGTCCCTGCTTCATGACCCATTCTGCCAGGGAACCCGACACCTTTCAAAGCAGCAATCCTCCTGGGGACAGTTAGCATGAAGCCTTCTTTTTCTAGAACATCCTCTGGAAACAAGCCAGAGCTTGCTCAGGGGCCTGGCGGGGCTGTGATCGCCCAGGTCCAGCTGTCGCTGTTTAAGTGCAGATAAAGCACCTCCCGAGGAGCTGGGTGGCCAGAAGCCCTTCACTCCTGCCTTGCAGAAGCATAAAGTGACTGTAGATTTCCCCCAAGCCAAGGCCAACGTGCTTCCACTTAGACAGAGCACTGAGGGACAGACCTGACCAGAACAAAATAAATAAAAGTACCAGATAGAAGGTTTTCTGATTTATTTCTATTTATCTATTTATTTCACTTTGAAAGCCTCAGGCAGAATAAGCAAATGTACGTGCATGGAGTTTGGGAGGGAGGAGAGCATAGCGAAGATACATGGAAAGATCTTTCCCTTAAGGGTTAACCAGGCTCCAGCCCTAAGGATTGGTGGGCAGGTCTATGCTAATGAGGGTGCCAGCAGCCACCAGGCAGGGGCAGGTGGTGTCTGGGGCTCTCCCTTGGTGCCTGGATTGGCACAGGGGAGCCATGAAGATTTCAAAGGAGCCCCTGCAGAGTCTGTGGGTTCCAGCCTTCTATTTGTCTATGACCACCCATAGAGTTAAACATGGTCCACGCCACTGCTCCAGTTACCCCACAGGGGTTAGAAGCTGGGCTCGCAGTTGGCACCCACTAGGGGCACAGGGAGGCCACCCAGGATGGGCAGTGGGGAAAGATGCCATTGCTTGGTTCACCTGGACCAAGAGCCACACAACTCACCATGAGAGGTGAAGTTCTAAGGTCTTTTCCCTAAAGGTCCCATCATCCCCAGAAGGCTACTGACTGTATTTGGCAGATAATAATTGTGGTTTTTCATACCCATCTTTTGCCAAACACTTTATAAATGTTATTTTACATACCTCCAAATGCTTCTCCATTTTATACTGGATAAAATTAAGGCTCAGAGAGGTTGATAACATAACCAAGGTCACACAGCAGCTGCACTAGGATTCTACCCATTTCTGGCTCAATTGGCAACTGCAGGTTCAGCTGGGATCTGAGTTCTGAGGGGCCCCTGGGTTGTGACTCTCCACTGCTCTTTGAAGAACTAGGGAAGGATGTGGTGTCCCAGGCAGCTTCTGGCTTGAGACCAGGGAGCCAGAGAATGTATGGTTTTCTTCTTGAAGAAGCACCCTGCTCACACCCCAGCAGCACCCCTGCTTATCCTGAGTTTCTTCCTCACCAGCCAACCATTCTGGGAAAAGCTGGCTCTCTAGTCCAAGCCAGCAGAGGTCACCTTCACTAGCTGAGCTCCCCTAAGAGCCCCCCCACATGAACTCACCTAAGAGCCCCCCAACATGAGCTAACCTATGAGCCCCCCAGCATGAGCTCACCTAAGAGCCCCCAGCACGAGCTCACCTATGAGCCCCCCCAGCATGAACTCACCTATGAGGCCCCCTCAACATGAGCTCACCTAAGAGCTGCCCCCCCAGTCCTGGGTCTGACTCCCAGCTCAGTGCTGGGGCAGGGGAGCTGTGGTGCTGTGTCCCCTTGACTCCCCAGCCTGTCCCATGATGCGATTTGACTACTGGTACAGCCTCTGCACAGACTCCTGGGTCTGTGGTCCTCAGGGACCCTAAGTCAGCCTGCCTGGCACCTTCACAGGTACACTCCAAACCCAGTAACCTCTCTATTCCCATGGTGACTCATTTTACAGATGGGGAAACTGAGGCTATGGGGGTGCGATCTCACCATGGGAAAGAGACAGTGCTGAGGTTGGATGAGGGAATTTCAGACCGCTTCTCAGAGCTGCCTCAGTTTCCTTGGTCAGGTACAGCAGGAAGCAGGTCAGGCTGGAGGTCAAGGTTAGTGAAGTGAGGGAGAGCCTGGCATGGGAATGTGCCTGTCATCCCAGTGCAATGCAGGAGGATTGCTAGTAGTTGGAAGTCATCCTGGGTTTTATAGTAAACCCTCTGGAAAGAGAGAGAGAAAGAAAGAGAGGAAGAGAGGGGGGAGCTACAGAGATGGCTCAGTGGTTAAAAGTACTTGCTTGCAAAGCTTGCTGCCCTAGATTCATTTCCCCAGTACTCACTGTTAAGGCCAGATGTGCAAAGGGGCACATGTGTCTAGAGTCTGCTTGCAGCAGCAAGAGGCCCTGCTGTGCCCATATTCTCTAATAAATAATAAATAAATGTATTTTTAAAAGAGAGACCAAGAGAGAGAGAGAGAGAGAGAGAGAGAGAGAGAGAGAGAGGCTGGAGTGCCCTATGTTTGGAAAGCAAAGGTCAGCAACAGATGCAAGTTTAGACCCCTGTCTTACCGTGTTCCTCAGTGCTGACCCCTGGCACCCAGCAAGTGATGGGTGTACTTGAGACACCCCACATTTTTCTGCATTGTCCCCATGCTGACAAAGCCCTATGTCCCCAGGCTCCTGGGCCCCCAGAGCCTGCCAGGGGGCTCCCACATGAACAGAGGCGGGAGCTATTCCAGAGGAAGAAAGGGGGGTACGGGGTGTGGGAGGAGGAAGAGAGGAGGTACTTTGGGCTTTCTGGGTTGCTTGAACAGGGAAGTCATGAATGAGGGGGTTGGGGCTTGCACACCTGACTCGAGGATGCTTTGAAGGAGCCTGGCTCAAAATCGTATTGAAAGTTTCCGCGCAGGCTGGGTGACTGGAAGTGACTGTCACACAGGCTTTCTTCCTCTTACCGCTTATCATGTTGGACTGTGAGTGTGTTTTCCCAGAGGCTGCCAGCCTCCCCTGGCTCTTCTGATGGGTGGGGATGTGGGGGGGAGGGTGACTAAAAGGTCGTTTGCCTCTGTGTGGGTCTGAGAGAGATGGAATGGTAAGACAGGAAAAGGGACAACCAGACAGAGCTCTGAGAGTCCCCCTGCCTCTCACCACGCCATGACCTCAGTACAAGTAGACATAAGACATCCGGGTACCAGGAGAGCCCAGCGACCTTACAGTGAAGGGTCCTTGGGTGACTTGTGACAAAGGAGATCCCAGAGTTAAAATTCCATCGCTCATGTGAAGTCCATTTCTTCATGTGTCACACACACACAAAGTCACTGTGACACCCAAGTAAGGACATGCAAGAGAGCGCCCACATTGGAAGGTCGTGGTCCCTAGGTCTCTTGTGTGGGTTTCCCCAGGCACAATGAATGGGTCCATTCAATATCTTTTCCACCTCCTTTTCTGGTGGTTTGAATGTAAGGTGTCCCCAATAGCTTCATGTGTTTGTGGTTAAGCCTCGTACTCAGTCCCCCATTGGTGGAGTTTATGGGAGGCAGAGCCTTGCTGGGGGTGGACCTCTCAAAGTCCAGTACTTAGACTATGGGCACCCAGATATGTGACAGGATGTGAGCCAGCTTCCTGCTCCTGCCCTGCTTCCCATCATGATAAAAACTAAGCCTGAAATCAACCCATCCTTCCAGAAACTGCTTCTGATTGGGCGTTTTGTTCCAGCAACAAGAAGGTAACCCCTGCACCCACCTTGCCTCATCACCCCCTGGTTACTCAAGCTAGAAGCCTTGGTCCTCAGCTGCCCTGTCAGAGCCTGCCAGGATACGTCAGCCCCTGGCTTCTCTTTTGACACCTATTGGTGCCCACCAGGCTCACAACGGTCCCAAGCCTTTATTTGAGGCAGAATCTCACTCTAGCCCAGGTTGACCTGGAACTCACTCTGTAGCCCCAGGCTGGCCTTGAACACATGGTGATCCTCTACCTCTGCCTCCTGAGGGCTGGGATTACAGGTGTGTAATCCACCATGTCCAACTGCCAGCTCGTTTTGAGCAACGAACCCCTGGGGACTTTTTAAACCATGAAAACCCAGGAAGCCCCCCACCCTCCAGTAACATTTTTTAAAATATATTTTATTAGAGAGAGAGAGAGAGAGAGAGAGAAAATGGGCACAGCACGAACTCCAGACACACACACATTCTTGTGCATCTGGCTTTATATGGGCACTGGGGAATAGAACTCGGGTCCTTCTGCATTGCAGACAAATGCCTTAACCGCTAAGCCATCTCTTCAGCCCTCCAGTAACATTTTTAAATGCTGAGCAAGACAAAGGAGATGAACTTTGTTGAAGTACACTTATCTACAGCTGGGCACAGAGGTGCACACATCTGTAATCTCAACATGCCATGGCAATGGGAGGCATGGTCAGGAGAACCCCAAAACTTGAGGCATTTGCAACAAGGGGAGAAGAGAGAGAGAGAGAGAGAGAGAGAGAGAGAGAGAGAGAGAGAGAGAGAGAGAAAGAGAGAGAGAGAGACCCTGTCTCAAACAAGGTGGAAGAAGATGACCAACACCCATGGCACACACATACACAAGAAAGAGAAATGCAGAAATGAAAGAAAGGGAAGGGAGGAAGGGGTTAATGGAGGCAGGAGTGGACAATGAGCAGAAGGAAGGAAAGGTGGGAGGGAGGTTCTGCTCAGATGTGAGATGTCATTCTTATCCTGGCCTCTCACTGCTGACTTCACCTGTGGCTCTCTCTGTCCACTGTAAGGCTGGAGGATGCGCTCAGGGTTGGCTCAGCTTCCCCATTCCAGGGGGGCCTGTCATGAACTTCCACCCTCCCTGTCCCCTCAATTCTGGAGCCCAGAGTGTGTAGGAAGTACTCAATGGCCAAATGCACCAAGGCCAGAGCCCGGGACCAGTGCACACATGAGGCCATCCAAGCTCTGTCCCCACCGCTTAGAGAGAAGGACCGAGGTCTGGTGTTGACAAAGGTCCCAAGCAATGAGCCAGAGCCCATAGGAGGCACACGGGGGGCTCAGAGCTGGTGGAGGCTGAGGGTCTCCAGACCCAGGGCCCTCTCTACTGTCTCATAGATGCTCCGGACTTTGGAAATAGCCAGGGTGGACAATCTGGAAGCATAGTAGCCAGGACTGCAGATTCCAAATCAAAACTGAAACCTCAGGCTGGAGATATGGCTCAGCGGTTAAGGCACTTGCCTCCAGTGCCTAAGGCCCTGGGTTCAATTCCCCAGGACCCACATAAGCCAGATCCACAAGGTGGTGGCCCTGGTGCATTCTCTCTCTCTCTCTCTCTCTCTCTCTCTCTCTCTCTCTCTCTCTCTCTCTCTGCTTGAAAATGAATAAATAAAACATATATATATATTTTTTTGCTGCACAAGACTTTTATTTCATTTGGTCCAAGGTTTGGGAGGGTTAAGGCAGAGCAGAGCACATTCTAGTCATGCTTCAGGGTGAGCCGCTCAAAGAGGTACTCGCCCAGAGATGCCTGAGGGCTCGGGCTCGCCAGCCTGCGCAGGTTGGCCAGGTGGTCGCCCATCTTCTTGATGAGCTTCACCTCCTCGTCCAGAAAGTGGTTCTCCAGAAAGTCACAGAGGTGGGGGTCTGTGCGGGTAGAACCCAGCGCGTGAAGATCCAAAAGGGCCTGGTTCAGGTTCTTCTCCAGAGCCAAGGCGGCTTCCATGGCCTCCAGAGTTCTTCCCCACTCATCTTGGGATGGCTTCTGCACATCGCTCCGCACCTTCGCGCTTCTCCTTGGCCAACTCTCGGAAGAAATGGCCTACGCCCTGCAGAGCCACATCATCCCGCTCGAAATAGTAGCCCAGAGAGAGGTAGGTGTAGGAGGCCCTTAGGTGCCAGTTGACCAGGCGGTTGACGGCAGCCTCCACGTCGGTGGAATAATTCTGACGAATCTGAGAAGTCATGGCTGATCAGGCGAAGGAGATGGTCCCTGGGATTGCGACTGGAAATTTGTTTAAAGAAAAAGTAAAAAAAGAAAAAAGGAGGAAGAAGTCCCCGGGTCTGTTCCGTCCAAACACTGTTGAAGCAAGACACAGACACGACAGGACCTCCGGGAGCCGCTTAAATAAAATATTTTTTAAACTAATAAATCTTGTAGATAAGATTTATTATTTTTAAAAATATTTTATTTAAGCGGATATACAGGATCCCTTGCCACAAGGACTAACACAGACAGCCCACGAAGGAGGATATACAACTGATCAGGGATGGGGAGGGGGGGGATTGGGGAAGTCGGGATCACAACGCATGGTTTGCCCACTAAATAATGTAACTCATTATGGACAATAAATATTAAATTTAAAAAATAATAATAATAATAATAAATCTTTTAAAAAAAACTGAAACTTCAGTAACTGGGGGTATAGACTAGTGGTAGAGAATCTGCCCATCGAGGTGTGGCTCAGTGGTAGAGCTCCTGCCTAGAATCCCCAGTGAGGGGCTGGGAGTGTGGCTCAGTGGTAGAGCACCTGCCTAGAATTCCCAGGGAGCAATAGGGTCTTAACTCAGTGGATGAACACTTGCCTAGCATGCATGAGGCATGAGGCATGAGACCCTGAGTTCAATCCACAGCACCACCAAAAAAAAAAAAAAAATTTTTAAAAGTAGACTAGGTCCAGAACTCACCTCTGAAAGAGCTCTTCTTGTTCTGTCCTTGGAGACCCTGGCAGCTCAAACAACTGCAGACACTCGTGTCACTCTTTGCCCTTGGTGAGGGGGGAGGGACATTAACTTGGAAATAGCCTGACCTGATCTTGGTTTTCCAGGCATGAGAATGAAGGCGGGGCATTGGGTCATGCCCCTTTGCTGAGGTTGTCCCTGCAGGGCTGGGCAGGGCAGCTGGGGAGGGGCATCAGCCCAGCTCATGCGGAAGCCCCAACAGGGCTCCTGGTTCTGCTGAGAGAGACTGGACAGGCTACAGGGGCACCAAAGTTTGCAGGGGCACCTGCTCATTGATCGGAAGCCCCAGTTAGTGAGCAGAAAGCCCCTCTGGATCTTCCTCAAGACCACCTGTAAGGCAGCTCTAGCTGGTGAAGCCAGAAACCAGAAGTGGGTGCCGGGAAGGAGGTGCACCCAACATCCATGGGCCTGGGAATCAGGGCCAAGTCAAGAATGACACATGACAGCTGATTGATCTGCGAGGGACGCATAGCCTATGTCTGTTAACCTGGCGTCGCCCATTCATACTTTATTATAGTCCCCAGCCTGCACGATTTATGGCTGTCGCCTGAATTACCATCCGCTGCTCCGTTTTTCAAGGGCTTTCTGTTCTTTTTGGCGCCGCGCTCTGTGTGTTGGGAGGGGGTGGAAGACTTCTAGCACCCTCTAGTGGTGAGAAGAAGCGCTCCACTCTTCACTGTGTTCTATGCTGTGTTCCAGGTCCGGTGAACACCTGCTTGGGGATACACCCATGCATATTTGGCCATGCGCGTGCTGTGGTGCATGTGTGTGTGTTTGACTGTGGGCACTTGCATATATTGCTCGTGCTGGAGTACGTGGGGGTACACACGGGCACAATCCAATATGCATGCTTAGAGACACCACTCCAACTTCCCCCCCACCCATCAGCCTCAGCCCCTCCAGGCTATGACAGCCAGCCTAACTGTGACCCGGGTTCCATCCTCGCAAACTGTCACTTTCAGCTGGGTAAGCCTAGCCCCCAAAAAGTGTGTCCACCTGAGACCCACTGATGCACCCTCCATACCTCCTCTCCTGTCTCCCATCTCTCTGGAGCAAGGAGACACTGGTTTCGCTTCTGAAAAATAATACTAAGCTCCTCTTGGCTCCTGACACTTAAGCCTAAGACCCTAATGGTCACCACCACCACCCCCCAAATCTTAGTATTCGAGTTACCTTTGTGTTGCTTGGATAAAACATCTGACCAAAAGCACGTGATGGGAGAAAATGTTTTCTTTGGGCTACAGTATTAAAGGGAAGCTTCGTGGTGGCAGGGGAAAGCATGGCATGAGCAGAGGCTGAACATCACCTCTGCCAGAGCAGGTGGAAAACAGCAGTAGGAGAGTGAGCTGAGTTCTGGCAAGGGGGAACTGGCTATAGCACCCCTAAACCCACCCCCAGAAACACACCTCCTCCATCAAGGCTCTACCTCCCAAGGTGCCACCAGTTGGGGACCAAGCATTCAGAACACATGAGTTTATGGGGGACATCTGATTCAAAGCGCTACACCTAGCATCCCCAACTCTGACCCAAAGTGGTCTTTAGGAAAGAGAAAGTACTTCTAGAGTTGCCTGTGACCCCAAAATGCCTCCACAAGAAAGACTGCAGATCTGCACACGTGGTTCCAGCCCCTGGGGCTCTGGGCTTCTAGCTGTAGAGTGAGCACAGAGCTATAAAACCAGATGCCACTACTGCACACATTCACACATTACCTCTGGCTTCACATGTTTGCATGCATTCATGCTAAAGGAATGAAAATAATGATTAGCCAATGAAAACTGTGACTTTTGGTGATTGGGGATGAAGCCAGTTGGTAGAATGCTTGCCTAGTGTACACGAAGCCTTGGGTTCCATCCCCAGCATGGTGTACACTGGACATGATGGTGCACATCTATGACCTCAGCACTGAGGAAGATCAAGGTAATCCTCAGCTACATGGTACACTGGGAGCCAGCCTGGGCTACCTGAGACCCTCTCTACAGAACAAAAATGTAGCTTTCTCAGGAGAGAAGGAAGGGGATAAGATGGGGTGGGGGAGCATGCAGGAAGAGAGGCTTCAGGAATATTTGTTGTGGCTTATTTCTTTATAAAATATGAAGAAAGAACTTACATAGGAAGTGTTAGAACTCAGAGGTGGGAAGCAGGAATGCAGCAGGTTTGTTCTGCTCTCCTGGAGCCCCCGATGTTTAAACGGATTCATAAGGAGACAGTATGACTGGGTGTGGTGTTGCACGTCTATAATCCCAGCACTTGGGAGGCTGAGGCAGGAGGATTGGAAGTTCAATCCCTGGGCTGCATACCAAGACTCTCAGTCAATAAACAAATAAATAAATAAGGACTAAGGAGATATCTCAGGGGCAAAGTACTTCCCACAAGCATGAGAACCTGAGTTTGGATCCCCAGCACCCATGTAAAAGCTATGCATGGTGACACACACTTCTAATCCCAGTGTTGGGGAACCAAAGACAGGAGGACCCCTGAGGCTCGCTGGCTAGCTAGTCTAGCTGAATTTTTCAGCTCCAGGTTCAGGGAGAGAGACCCGGTCTCACATAATAAGGTGGAAAGCAATTGAAGAAGGAATCCAACATCAACCTCTGACCTCCACACATATGCACACACACATACATGCATATACATATGCATACACACCATACACATGCAGAAAGGAAGGAGAGAGGGAAGGAAGGGAAAGAGAAGGAAGGAAGAATGAAGGAAGGAAGGAGGGAGAGAGGGAGGAAGAAGAGAGGGAGGGAGGGAAGGAAGGAAAGAGGAAAAAATAAAGGAAGGAGGGAGTAAGAAGAGAATGAAGGAGGGAAGGAAAAAGGGAGGGAGGGAAGAAAAAAGGAAGGAGAGAGAGGAAGGAAAAAGGAAGGAAGGAGAAAGGAAGGAAGGAAGGAAGGAAGGAAGGAAGGATAGAAAGAGTTAACATGCCGAGGGGACCCCAGGACTGCTGGAGTGGAGCAGATGTTGAGTGTCTATTCCTCCCATCCCTGCCACCTGCGGCATGATGCCCCACCTTAAAGCACCCTGCCAATCGTGAGCAACTGTCTCCACCGAATCTCTGGGCTCACCTGCCCCTTCTCAAAACTTGATGCTTAATCATCACAAAGAGTTTAGCTCTCTCAAGAAGTGCACGTTGTAGCCACAGCCAGCTGTAGCCTTAACATTTTTAACATAACAATGGTGGGAATTTCTCAACAAGCAATGCATGGGTGGTTTAGGGGTACCAGAGTATAGCATTGTGGTGGTTTGAATCAAATGACCCCCCAAATACTTGGTCCCCAGCTGATTGTCATTTGGGAGGTAGAGCCCTGCTGGAAGAGGTGTGTCATTGGGGGTGGGCTTAGGGGTGTTAGAACCAGCTTCCTCTTGCCAAAACTCTGCTCACTCTGCTGTTGCTGTTTCCACCTGCTAAAACAGAGGTGATGTCCAGGCTCTGCCCATGCCATGCTTTCCCCTACCATCATGGAGCTTACCCTTCAGAATGTAAATCAATATAAATCCTTTCCTCCCATCAGCTGCTTTTGGTCTGGGCTTTAATCTCAACAACAGGAAGATAATACAAGCATAAATTATATATAGTATATATGTAGCCGATATAGTGGTGAAATACATTGGAGACCTTGTTTTGTGTTATCACCTATCATTGGTGAGCAATATAGGTGTCCCATAAATCATGGTGCTACATGCTTTATACATAGTTTATTCAT